>PVIR01016590.1:0-14042 GCA_004026965.1 Petromus typicus | reverse complement strand
GCTGGAAGTGATAAGACTGACCTCAGATATACAACCACTCTCTATTTTGACCCTTGACCCTTTCCTCCTTTCCATGTTATTTATAAACCATTTCTCCAACAAACTTATCTGCTACATTCGGTGCCATGTGTTTGGGCTTTTTTTAGTCAGACATTCTGCACCTTCATCAGCCCTGGCTGTTATCCCAGGTTCTGCCTCGGATGTCCTTCACGGCCTGGCAAAGGGGGCCTTCGAGGTCAGTGGGGCCTGGGGAGCCTGGAAAGACACCCCAAAGGCAGTGCAGCCCGAGGGTAACCCCGCCTTTGCATTTTACTTCCATTGTGGTTTCACATTCCTGTGCAAACTGCAGCTACTTCCACCAAAGACCTCTGGAGGAAAACCCATGGCTTTACAGCACACACTTCTGTGCCAGGAGCGTACATAACCCTCCTTTAGCGCTCACCATTTCGACCTGAGTCTGACTGGCAACCAGATCCCACCTTTCACAAGAATTACCCACTCAGAGACAGGCCACCAAGAAAGTTAAAACCCGTTTCTCCAGAAATAAGCGTCCCTTGGATTGGTTACTTTAGCTAAAATGTATGTGTAATGATTACAAAATCTGACACTCTAGGAAGTGTGTACCCCTTCTTTTCTTCTAAACATTTTCATGAACTCTTCTCAAATTGAGGAGAAGAAATTTCCAGGGAAACAAAATAGGTTCAGAAAAGACAGAAGGAAGAGGGAGGGAAAACTTACATCTCAGTCATTCTAAGTTGTGTGACTTGTGGGCTCTTTCATTTTACAATAATAAAAGCTGGCATTTACAGAGCTTTTGTGAACAGAGTTTTAAAAATTCTCCACATTCATTAACAAAAACTCTGTGAACTATGATCTGTAATCATCTCCTTTGGTGCATGCAGAAACTCAGACACGAAGTGAAATAATATTCCTGATGTCAGATGGTTAATTGTGATAAAACTAGGCTTCAATCAAGTTAATCTTAAGCACACTCTGCTTGATCGCCCATGTTATCCAGCTACTTGCAATATTTGCCTGGTTAGCATTGCTAGTTTAGATGACCTCCCTCTCAACTGACTAGTTGCCATCTTTTTTTTTTTCAAGTTTGTTTTAGGCATTACCTTCACATATTTTCATAATTTTTAATTTATTTTTTGAAGTCATGAAACTCTGAAGATGTTGAAATTTGGGGGCGAAAGTTTAAAATTAAAACGAAGAAGCTACGACAACAAACTAAAAACATGTACCTTTGGCTGTATTTCTTTATCTTGCAAACCTCTCAGTGCTTAGCTATAGGAAGGGGACCCAGCACTTGGAAGGTACATTTCAGGTCCAGGGATGAGATTATGCCAGATGCTGGGGCACAGAATTCATCCACAGAGTCAGAAATGCCCTGTACACATTTGTATTTGAACACAAATACAAATAAAATAAGATGTTATTACTTAAGTATTCATTTTTAGTAAAAGGCTTAATCTAGAGTCTCATTAATATATTTTACTTTTTATCTATTTATGAATTAGAAAAACCATGAAAGAGGAAATACTAGTGAAAGATTGCTCTGAACTGAGTACCCATGGGAAAGGTGAAGCATCATTCAAAAGAGCCAATAGACGAGCAGATTCAACCAATAGCTATTTAATTTCATTAACTGATTTTCCTCTAATAATTTAGGGACATTGGCTATTATAGAGTTGCAGAAGCTCTTTGAAGAATTCATTCAGTTGGCTTGCTCACTGGAGGTAGTCATGTGTATAATAGCTTGGATTTATAGGTACACCTGAAGCTTATTTACCTGGCCAAGATAAATAAAGTTTACAAATGGCAGAAGGGTAGGGAACTTGTACTCAATGTAAATAATACTTTTTCCATATTATACTGGTTACACAGAGAGTAAAGGTTGGGTCTGAAGTTCAAAAAATTATTTTATCTAATAGACCTATATTTTATACTGTTATGGGGGAAAAGGTCATGATTCTGTGTGTGTATTCTATTGAGGAAGCTGACTAGGCTGTATGAGAGTATTATGCTAACAATAATGGTGAACAATGATAGTAAATATCTCTCAAAAAAGATGTTGCATGTGCTCATGATGTGTATATAAAATGTACCTATTTCAGAATAAAAAAATAGAAAGCAAACAAATCAATTACAAGAAGACTATTACAAATAGCCACAAAAAGGGGGAAAATGGTCCGTGATTTAGTTCAGTGGTCTAGCATCTGTCTTTCAAGCACAAGGTCCCTAGTTCAATCCCCAGCAACCACACATCACAATGCTGGGAGTGGTGGCTCATGCCTGTAATTCCAGCACTTGGGAGGCAGAGGCAGGAGGATTGCTGTAAGTTCGAGGCTTTGCCTGGCTTACATAGTGAGTGCAGGGCCAGCCTGATCTACAAAGAGGAGACTCTGTCTCAAAGAAAAAGGTGGGGGATCCATACAAGCTAGTTGGGAATCATGTGGGATCCTGAAGAGGATAGAGACACAAACACTGTTCACACTAATGTTTGAACTATGAATTCTGCTTGCTGGTTAAAATAGATGACTGGTTTCACTAAAGCTCATAGGAATACATGGCCTCAACACTGTGCATTCCCATCTCAACTTTGCATAAGCTGTGGTTTTTGTTGTCTTTATCTTTTACCCAAACTTAGGCACAGAAAGTTCCTGTGCTAAAAAAGTCTATCTAGGCATAAGAATACTGAAATAAGAAACTAGAGATGTATAGAAGTACTCTGATTATTAAACATTTGCTAAAAGTAAAGCTGATTTTACTATGACTATATACCACAAGACTTAATATCATGTACCAGGCAAATTAGTATTTCTGTATACTAAGAAAACTAAACAATCCCTGAACACCAAACAAGCACATTAAAGAAATCCATAAGGAATTTCCATCAGTCGGAACTGAATTCTAGTTCTAGCTTTTCTACTTGCTGCATGATATACCAGTTTTCTTAATAATTTCAGTCATATCCATATGATTCCAGTTCCTCATAAGGTCTTGGTTACTGCAAAAGAACATGACAATCCAGTGCCTTTTACGGTGTCGATGTCAGCCCATTTGATCCAGTGACTGGAAGCTTCTAAGTAGCAAGGATTTTAAAAAAACACTTCCATAGTTTTGGGGAAAGATTTGGAAAATCCAAAGGTTGAGGAGGTCATGGAAGGCCTATCCTCTTTTGCAAGAGGTGGAATTTGAGTAAATAATAGAAGAAAAAACATGAAGGGAAGACAAAGAAGCACAAACATTCCAAGGGTCATCCTTCCCGGTGGATTTCTACAGCCCGGAGCAAAGCCTATGAATGGACGACAGTACGCTGTGTGCAAGCAGTGTCCAAACAGCTTGAGGCCTTCCTAGTAATTCCTAGCACAGCGGTCGTCTGGACAGTCAGCGGGAACCTGTATTGACCTGTATGAGCTAGCCGGCTCAGACCGGCCACTCCCCTCCTTTGCTTTGTTTTGCTACTTGTCAGCACCTCCACTAGAGGGCAGCAGGTGGAAAGGAGAGGATGTCAAAAGGGATTGAAGCTGATGCTTGACAATAGCGGTAAAGATTGGACGTAACGGGAAACAAGGGACAAGCTGACTGAGTGGAAAAAGTGAGCTTGAGTGACGAGCGTGGTTCCCACAGCTAAGTAAAGTCAGAGATGGGCAGAGTCGTGTGGCAACAGCTGGAACCAGGGACAGGTTTCCCAAAGCAGCTGATCTTTAGACTCATTCGGAGTTTCCCTGAAACAAACAAGCAAGCAAACAAACACATCTAGCATGCAACTTCCAGGGAATCTCTATAGATCTTCATCTAATGGCATGGGGCTTTTTAATCCTGTAATTAAAAAAAAAACTTCAGTTTATTCTAAGGAACAGCCAAGATTGGTCACCTACAAGAATTGAGTTCCTGCCCACATTCAGAGGTCTAACTTTACTAACGCAATATAAGTCTAAGCAAACTTCAAAATAGTGGCAAACTTGTCTATTCTCTGAGCACTGTGTTTTCAGAGAAAGAAAAGAGGTTACAGGGGTAACTGAAATTGCTACAGGAAAATTGTCATTTTTACATTGTAAGTAAAGGTATAATCAGAGCTTTTATCTTCAGCGAGGCTCAACAGTGTCAGTTTTCTGTCTTGTGTCCCCTACAGACTCAGAAAAAGAATTGACATGATATTACCAAGGAACTGGTACAGATTGCACACTTATGTGTATAGTTTCTAGTACTTTTATCTCCTGAGGCAGGTTCCAAGCCCCTGGAGGTCAGAAACTACCTTCTATTTACATTGTCCATCCCATGCACAGTGGGAAACTCAGTATATACTAAAATCCTGCCTTATTCTTAGAAATATTTATCCTGTCTCCATGGCCCTGTCTTCAATAGCAATTTCCAGTTTTAGGAGTGCTATGGCAAGCACAACACTGCTTAAACTCCTCATCCTTAAAACAAAGCTGTGGAAAGAAATATTTTCAAACTCCACTGATAACTGGGGAAACTGAGTTCCTCCAGCGCTGCCTAGTGGTGGTGGTGAGTCAGTTTATTCTACTTCATCATGATGCGTAGCTCCTCTTTACTTCCATTCTTACCGGGGATTTATGTACGATCCTTTCATCATATTCAGTGGAACTCTAAGAACGATGGCAAAGTCCAAACTATGTACAGAACAGGAATGGAGACAGGAGTAGGAGAGGGAGCTGTGATGGCAAGGTCAATACATCTTGTCAATTTTGTCTTCCAGGAAATTAAATACTCAGCTCTAATGTGTAAGGAAGATGAGGGTCTGATCTCAACCAAATTCCCTAAAATGTATTCTTTACTGATGACTGGCAGTGAGAGAAAAGCAGACATTTCCTATTTTTTGGTGTTTCAAAATAGGTCTTCAAACTAATTTCACCAACTAGATCATTTGCTGTGGAAGGTTAACGTGGCAGGAAGAACACAGAGCTGGAGGTGGGTCTGCCATATGTCCTGGCCAGAGACTACATTGGATACTGAGGAAGACACCAAACCTTCTGGGCCTAGGCTTTCTCATCACCAAGAGAGAACAATGGATACAAAGATGTTTAGTTTAGCTGCTAATTATGTTAACGGTATTCTAACATTTAACATGTAGGAAATTCACATAGAATATTGAGGACAAACTTTTGAGGACACTCAGATGAGGAAAAAGTGGCTCAGTTTTCATTAGGCCTTTTAGCCTTCTAAAATACAAGATAACTTACATAGTCATTAGTTCTGTAGCCTACTGTCAACTTCTTTCCCTGTGGGCCCTTGATACCTTCACCTCCCAGCATCCCAAGAAAGAAAACTCCATGACAGCAGCAATGTTTCTCACATTATAAGCACAGTTATCCTTGTTATCACTCAGGATGTATTTCAGACACCAAAATCTGTGGGTGTTCAAGTGCTTCATATAAAATGGTTGTCTTTGCATAAAAGCTATTCACTAACCTCTGAATTTTAAATAATTTCTAGATTACATATAATACATAATGTAAACATTATGTGAATAGTTGTTATACTGTATTTTTTATTTTTAAAATGAATTTATTGGTACCTTTTATATATGCATTATGATCACATTCAACATTGAGGGTGTGTGACATATCTTAATTCTCATTTTTCCCCATTCCCCTGTCTTCCCTATAACTCTCCATCCCTTATATCCGTGAGCTTTGTTTCCCGTTTTTTAGCCATCAAATTTTTTATTTCTCTTCTGTTTTCTTTTCAGACCGTGTCTCACTTTATAATTCAGGCTGGCCCTGAACTCACTATGTAGCCCAGACAAGCCTTGAACTCACAGCAATCCTCCTGCCTCTGCCTCCTGAGTGCAGGGATTACAGGGGTGAGCCACCATGCCCAGCTTTCTTTCCTTCTTTACTTGCCCCTAATCCCTTCTGCCTTTGGAACATTTCTTCCTATTTCATACCTATTAAGGGAATACTGACCCAAAGAAGGTGTACATGTTCATTACAATTCAGTTTTACACAATATGTTTGAACTATCATTGGCTGATTTGAAGATGGTAGAACCTGGACATAAAGAGGTGAAATTGTATAATCAAATAGGGTTTTAATAATAATGTTTGGAAAAGTTTCACAAGGAACCTGAATGTATCAGTGCATCCACCTGTCAGCTGTTTGTTTTACTTGTATTGCTTAAAAAACTCCAGCATGGCATGGTTATTTAAAGGCATGTGAAGTTCAGTATATACACAACTTTCCATAGGGAAGATTGATTTCTCCAGTGTAAAAAGCAAGCCTTAAAGCAGATGAAATTTAATCTCACACCAATTATATTAGTTTCAACAGCTGTCTTTGTAGGCATCATACTCTCCTATACTTCTTTTAATAAATGCTCCTGGATGTCTCTGAGTGTGCTTCACCAGCCTCTAATTCTCCGGGCTGCTGAGAGAGAAATGAGAGGAAACATTTGTTGGAAGCACTCAGATGTGACTGTGCATTCATGGGGATCTGTTAACTGATGTTTAAGTTGTTGCATTCCTCATAAACAAGTCTAAGTGACAGGTTTTAATGGTGATCTTCCAAAACAAATGTGAGTCATAACCATTAGTGCAGCACACAGAAAGCTAACAACTCTTATTCTGTGGAACTGATGAGTTACTCTGGAACATGAAATAGGTCACATTGCAGAGGAGGTGAAATGCTGCAGTCTCTAAATGCCGCTCCATTGGGCATATGGGCTTTATGTGGAACTTCCTCATTAAAGCATACTTAATATAGAATGAAATGGGACAGTTTGGGAATTGTGGAACTTTGGTGATGGTCAGTCAATGAGAATGAGAAGATAACGACTTAGGCAGAATTATTCGTGTGTGTGTGTGTGTGTGCGTGTGTGTGTGTGTGTGTGTGTGTGTAGTTTAAAAACAAGTGTTTGTGATGTTCTGAATATTTCTTTTAGAATCAACAGAATTAAAACAAGAATTCTTTCAGCTCAACAAGATTGAGTTTTCTTTTGACCTAGTATTATTTCCTAATGTCTTTGATATCTATTTATTTATGTAAGGAAATCTGGCTTGGAGTTTTGTCTCCTTTTTTTTTTTCAATCATTTTTGTTATCATTGGACAGGATATTCTTTCCTAAAAGATAGGAGAAAATAACAAAGAGCTGCCCATGACAGCCTTAAGCCTCAAGTTGCTCCTTTAGATTGGACACCAGTGTAAGTGTGGCCCTGAAATATAATACTTTAAGCTGTGCTGGATGGTGACTGTCAGCATGCACTTTAAATACTTGTGGCAAGCTGCTATGAATATATGGCTTTATATGAAAGAGCATTAGTCATGATCGGTCGTTGCTAATTCCTACATACAGCTTCAGTTGTGTGGCTCACCTGGTTTGCTATGGCCTGCCTCAGAGACAGCCTTCCCATTCTTGGGGCTTCTGCAACACTTTATTGAGGTTACAGACATACAGTGACTACGTCATATCTATTGTGATCTCTTTTTTTCTTTTCACCTGTTTATTTTCATAGAAATGTTTAAGCTTCTCAAGGTTAGTTGATTTATGGGTCCTTTGTACTCACTTAAAAAGCTTCAAATGAATGGATGAACAAAGGAACTAGTTAAAACATTGTACTGTAACTACAGATATGTATAAATATCTGTTTTACCTTGAAAAGCATGTATTTTTCTCACTTGGTTCCCACAACACTTCTGGGCACAGTGGCTTCAACATGTAGGCATTGGATCTAGGTCAACACTTCTCAGATGGAACGTCCTTGACCTCCAGCAAACATTTAGCCCTGTCCGAAGATACTCTGGGCATCACAACTGAGATGAGGGTACCACTGATATCACAGGGGTAGAGGTCCTGGATCTGTTAACATGCTATAATGTGCAAAACACCTAAATCCGAAAATCAATTTGACCTGAAACACTGACATGCCAAAGGTGAGAAATTCTTATCTAGATCCTGGGTCTCTAAATCTATTGTAACCATATTATTTTGTGAGCTTCTGCCAAAAACGTGGCTCTGATTAAGTTGTACTCTAACAAATGACATAGTGCACCATATAAAACTACTTATTGTAGTGAGTCATCTTCCTCAAATACATATAAACTAACCCAAAATCATAAGAGTAGCAAGTTCAGATTTTAGTTTCTGACCAAAGATGAAAGTCTAGTTTGCCAGCCTTGTTTCTTTAGAAAAATGCTTGACTGTAGCACGCAGTTAGACACTTCATTGCATTTCAAGCACTGAATTAATTGTCTAGCTCTTTTAGAAAATTTTAAAGTTCAGTTGTTTATTTATGATTAAAACCCCTAAAAGCTTGAGATACCAGGTGGATTTAAGATGCTTTAGAGTGAAAATATTGTCAAGTTAATTCCATCTCTGTCATGGAAAAAAAATCACACATGTGCCTGGTGAACAGGCCTAGGATAATGCCGCTACAGTCACACAGAAAACTACAAAGATATAGCCAGAAATCCCTCTCATCTTTCACAATTGAAAAGTTTCTTATTGCTTATACAATTTTTTTTTTTCTGAAGAGGTATAGTAGAGTGACACATTTAGATTTTTTTTTCTTAGACAAGGTCTTGCTTTTGTAGTTCAGGCTGGCCTTGAGCTCAGCTTGAATTTACAGCAATCCTCTTGCCTTTGCTTCCCAAGTGCTGGGATTATAGACATGAGCCACCACGCCCACCTAGTATTGTTGCATGTGGTTACTGGGGATAGAACCTGGGCTCTTGCACCTGGTATTGTTGCATATGGTTACTGGGGATAGAACCTGGGCTCTTGCACTTGCAAGGCAGGCACAGGAACCACTGAGCTATATCCCCAGCCCCATTTAGATCTTTTTATAGTTCAGTCTCTCCTAGGAGCTCAAACGTCACAGAGAATATCGATGAAATATTCAGAAGTGCACAGGCCAAGAAAAGCAAGGAACCTTGGTGATCATTCTGTCCATTGACTTTTTGCATTTTTAAAATTGGCTGAATTATTTGCTCAAGAGATGTGGAAACTCTACTGTGTAAAATCAAAGCAATCACATGATGCTGTCTGGGCAGGAGTAGGGTCCCAGATCATCCTAGGAGATCTGTACTGCAGACCTACCCTCTAGCTCAACCCTTCCTTTCATCGTCATGTCTTTCTGAGAAAAGAAGGACAGGTAAATACTATCCTTTTCAGCCTAAAAATGAAAGAAATCCTGACATCGATCCACCTGGAGGATACTATATTATGTGAAATAAGCCAAATAAAGGAAGATGAACATCTCACGATCTCAACTGAACTCAGAAAGCACGTTGTGGCGCAGTAGCAGAGTGAGCCGCAAGATGGGGCATGGGAAGTGACAAGGTTCAGTTGGACAGGAAATACCATCCTGGAGTTCTGACATAATATATTTTGTCATTTCTTTATTTCTCAAGGTTATAAAAAGAGAAATGGGAGTAAATTTCTGAGTCTGAACATTAACACCAGTAGGGCCCAAATTCACTCACCCATCCATATATACTTTTGATTTTTTCTATTTTACTATTCTATCTGGTTAAAGCTCCCTCAAAGATGCTAAATCGTGAAAGCCAGCACCGCATTATTGCTCCTTCATCACCGCCCTCAGACTGCGCGTCTACTGCCGCTGTCACGTGATTTCAGTAACATGTACTATTAATGCTATTTGTTCAGGTTTGTTATCATTGTTCTTAAATCATGAGGTCTGGATAGTACTAGCTGATTCTAGATTGGCCACGGCCAGTGCAGAGACCTGGATAGTACTAGCTAATTCTAGATTGGCCACAGCCAGTGCAGAGACCAGGGCACTGGTGCGTTCTTCGCTCCAGGCCCGCCTCTGTTTTCCAGGCAGCTTTGCCTGCTTGGTTTGCTGGTGGTAACATCACTACACGTTAGCTACATTAAACTTTCTATGACCTAAATATCTATGAGTATGCATTGCTGCAAGCTAGTGATCCTTTTTCTCTTCTTTGGGAAGCTGACTTTCCTTAAAGTTAGATGCAGGACTTTACATCTATCCCTATCAAATTGTATATTATTAGTTTTGGCTCACTAGTGTAGGTTATTAAGAATTTTGAATTCTATGTTTACCATTCAGCACAGGAGCTATCCACAGCTTTGCAACCTCTGCACATCTACTTCGCATCCCTTCTCTGCCATCACTCTGGTCACTGATGAAAACGAACAAGCCAGCGAGTGAGGAAACAAGCTGGGGGAAGGGCTGCTGCAGTCAGGCCAGCGGGGTGTGACAGGAGGGAACCTGTCCAGAGTGTGGCATCTGCATCTCTAGAACAAGGCAACATAACTTTGGAGGTAAATTGGGTAGATTAGATTTTTTTTCTCTGAAAAGCTTTATTAGGGCAGGAGACTGAGAAAAAATGAGAACCAAGGTGTGTTGTGTACTGGTACAAACCCTCAATGTTGAATGTGATCATAATGTACATATAAAATGTACCAATAAAATCAAGTAAAAAATAGGCTTAGAGGGCCAGGGATTTAGCACTCCGGAGGCAGAGGCAGGAGGATTGCTGTGATGTGAGTTTGAGGCTGAGCTCAGGGCCAGCCTGAACTACAAAGCGAGACCCCGTGTCAAAAAAACAAAACAAAACAAAAACCCTAAAAAAAATAGGCTTAGAGAAATTTAGAATATTTGTCTGTCGCTACAAAGCTAACTACAGGAAGAACTGGACTCATATTTCAGAGTTTCTGGTTGGTTGATATTCTCTACACTACACCATTAAATATCACCATTAAAAGACAAAGAAGGTACGTTAAATAAGTTTTAAAATCAATTACTGATATATTTATTTTTATGATAATTTGCCTTTTCCTCCTAAAACATCAATTCCAAAATCATTGCCAATGAATTAGACTGGTTCTTATTAATTAGTTTCATTTTTACTAATTCTTGTGGATAAATTTAACCTAAAAAATGATCTAAGAACTATTTCATACCTGAAATAAAAATAAGGAATGCCAGAAAAGTTTGGGTAGAGAGATATAGACTTAGAAAAGGTGAATGGTACATCCAATAGCAGTGTATGTTTGTGATGTAAATCTATAGACAAGTCAGCAGAGACAGGAGAAGACCTCCCTTTCCTTTGACAGCACTTGCCTTCATGAAAAACTTACAACCAACAGAGAAGATAAAACCAGAGCGGATTTTACAAGGCAGTTCCTGTACTGTCCCTGAACAAGGTGTGGGGCCTGTGGACAACAGGGCTGGACAATTCCAGGAGGTGCCTTCTGATGGCCCAGGAAGCTAGGAAGGTTCAAGTCTCATTAAAGGAGAGGTGGGTACTGCCCTTGCACACTTTCACTCCTGAGTTAGCCTCGGGAAAAGATTTTGATCTGCTTTGAAGAACTATCCATGCTTCATCACAAGTATATTTTCCAGGGCTGGGATTTAGCTCAGCAGTTCCGGTGGCTGTCTTGCAAACGCAAGGACCTGGGTTCAATCCTCAGTAACCACATACAATACTGGGTGTGGAGGCTCATGCCCAGCAGCAACCAGTACCACATACCACAGTGCTGGGCGTGGTGACTCACGCCTGTAATCCCAGCACTCCGGAGGCAGAGGCAGGAGGACTGCTGTGATGTGAGTTTGAGGCTGAGCTCAGAGCCAGCCTGAACTACAAAGCAAGACCCTGTCTCAAAAAAAAAAAAAAAAAAAGAAAAGTATATTTTCCAATGTAAAAATTGATTTTACATAGTATGAATACATTTACTAGAGTTCATTACAAAAATCTTCATATAACTATTTAACACTCATGTAAAAAGAGGTCAACTACTGAAAAACCTAAGTACTGTGCTAAACAATGAATCTGAATCTTAGAGGACTTTAAAGTTCATGGAATTGCCTCCTATCTTTGTGATATACTATGACAGTGTTTTGTTTTGTTATACTACTGGAGATTGCACCAGGACTTTGGGCGTGTGAGGGAAGTGTTTTATCACTGAGATATATTCCCAGGCCAGAAGTAGAGATTCTTTCACTAGGCTGATGAAGCATCTAAAATTTCACTCCCAGGAATCAGCTGAAGTTCTGATGGAGGTGAGCGCTGTCTCTAGCCAGTTAGCTACCATGAGAATCCTAGAACTTGCCATTTGAGAAAAAGTTCTTTTTCAAAGCAACTGAATGTATTTTCCTTGGTATCTGTTATAACACAATTATCTCTGGGTAAAAACAATCTAAAGTTCCCAGATAATGAAAATCCAAGTTCTTTTGACTTTGTCTCTTGTGAAGTGACTTCATGCCACCTGTTATTCTAATAACTGGCCATGATTGAGACTGGTCACGGTCCCAGCCAAACTCATTAACACAGTGTGTAAGCTGTATCAGAGTCTGACCCCACTGACCCTCCAGCCTTGCCTTGGGCTTTGCCTGGCTTCTCTGTTCTGCTCCACTGTACTTATCACACACAGTATGTGAGAGACAGTACTGCGCACTTGGTCAGGCTGCCTGGGCTACACTCCCACTTTTGAAATTCACTACCTGTGTGAACTAGCAACTTCAATCATCTTGGTGTTTCTACCTAAAATATCTCCTGCAAGTGTTGCTGTGTGGATTAAATGGGGTAATATGGATAAAGTACTTAGAACTGGACCCAGGATGCCATGAATATGTAGTCAGAACTCACACGTGGCTCTTACTGCCTTGAATTGGTTTAAATTTGTCTCTCCATAGCCCAGCTCAACCATGGGCCAGCATGGGGACCACACTTGTGCTCTTTTTCAACGTGTCTATGAATGTTCAGTGAAGGACGGTTGTGTTGAGGGATTTCCCAGTATCATTCTCAGTATCACCACACACTGCAGACCCACTGGCCACATGGATTCTATTTAATTTTATGAGAAGCACAAAAATGAAAGCACTACATTCTCATAAAACCCATCTCCGAACATTTTTGTCAGCACTATAATTAGGAAACAGTACCCCACTTTATAAAAATTACTGCCATCATATGTAAATTCTATTGTTGACAATATCTGAAAAATTGAGAAATCTCTTTAAGGCAATTTACTGTAGTCACTATTAAAATACTTTAGCTTTCAAAACTTCTTTGTGCAGCTAAAATACTTCTACTAAGCATACATTATTATCAAATGTACATATCTGTTTATTCAATATAATAATCAACATAGCTTTTACTTTTAACTTTCAGTGTATCACATTTCAAGATGGGCTGTCACTAGAAAATCAGAAAGACTCAATATTTATGCAATGGAGCTGAAAAACTTGATCCAGGTGTCTATCGGACTCCTAAACAGACTCTTTCATAATCAAAAGTTCAATGTCCATAGAGGCAGAGAAAAATCAGATTTAAGGTCTTTAAGACTCATTATATCTCTGCGTGTCAGTCAACATTTGAGGAGATTTGATCAGGTAGATGGGGTGCAGATAAAGGTGGTGTCAGAGGGATGGTGTTGTGTGACTTACAAAAATCCATGTAGCTCGCTCCCCAGAATGAACTGGTGCAAAAGGGACAGAGTTCAGTCACCTGGAAAGGGTTTAGTAAGATTTAGAAAGGCTGTCAGGCTTACAGGCAGACAACTATTTCCAGATCCCTCCCAATATAGGGATCCTAATTTAACCTGCACCTCAGTCCAGACTAGAGATAGAAGATGGAAGTGGTAAATATGGGCTAGGACAGGTCAGGGAAGCATTTATTCACCAGATAAAGATGTGCATTAGAATGCAAGAGGATGGAAATGTAGAGATGAATAAAGCTGCCCGACAGACTTCAATGTTGTGAGTTTTAAATTATTTTGTCTATTATTTGAAACCAGTTAAATTGCGCTTATTTGGAGCTCAGTTCAGACTTGTCACACAACTTGAATCATAGATATTATGACACCTTGCTTTAGAAGAGGGACCCACACACAGATAGATACATATCGCATCTTTTCTCTGGTATGAGAAAATGAAGATGTAAATGAGTCCTAGCATTGTATGTTATATATTGTGAAATAGAAAATGCTCAATGTAAAATAAGGTGAAAGGGGACAATGTTGAGATTGTAACAAAAAAGTAAGGAAACAAATTTTATATATATGGGGGGTGGTAGGGTGGGTGGGGC
>PVIR01016589.1:0-36359 GCA_004026965.1 Petromus typicus | reverse complement strand
AGAGTGGTGATAGTGCTAATAATTGTTAACATTTAGAGAGAGTTTACTATGTAGCAGACATTATTACCAAATGTTCATTTAATTATCACACTATCCTTACACAAGATAGATAATCACCATTTTTTGAGACAAGGTCTTGCTGTGTAATTCAGGCTGGCCTTGAACTCACTGTGGGGCCCAGCTGACCTCAAAGTCATGGTGATGCTCCTGACTTAGCCTCCTGAGTGCTGGGATTACAGTCATGCACCAGCAAACCCAGCTCTCACCATTTTTTTTATAATGTTATTTAAGATGTGGGCGCAGAATAAGCAGCCACTGGAGAAAGATACATTTGCTCACTAAATAATATGAGTTGTTATCACTAATTTATATACTCACAAATTTGGGAAAGTATTTATTTTGGTTCTTTATGTCCAAATCTCTGCTCAACTCCTTGGGAGCTGTCTATACTTTCAGATGCATTATGCTCCCAATTAGAAAAATCATCCTTAGGAGAGAGGATTTGATTACATCAGTAAACAATAGTATAATTTAGATACAGACAAAGATGATAGAAAGTGGAAACAGTTTTTCCAAATCCTCTTTTGCCAATTCAAGGGAGTCCAGGTGGTTGAATAAGGTTGGTCCGTCTTATCAGAGTATTACTCTGCTATAAAGAATGATAAATTTGAGTCATTTAAACTCAAATGGATGTACCTTGAGGACATACTTATAAATGAAATAAATAGCATACAGATGTGTAAATATTATATCTTTTCTCTACTATGAAAAACTGAAAATGTAAATAATGCCAAAATGTATGATAGGTAATGTGAATTAGGAAGAAAATATGCAAAGGAAAAGAGAAAGGTGGGTAGGGAAAGTAAAGAAGGGAAAGAAAAAATCTGATAGTAAAAAAAGGAAATAAAGCATATCTATATCTATCTATCTATCTATCTATCTATCTATCTATCTATATGAGGTGAGGGTTGCAGGGAGGGCAGGGCAAAGGGGAAAAATGAGAGTCAAGATGTGTCATGTACAGGTTCAAATTTTTTTTTTTTGAGACAGGGTCTCGCTTTGTAGTTCAGGCTGGCCCTGAGCTCAGCCTCCAGCTCACATCACAGCAATCCTCCTGCCTCTGCCTCCTGAGTGCTGGGATTACAGGCGTGAGCCACCACGCCTGGCACTGTGGTATGTGGTACTGGTTGCTGTTGGGCGTGAGTTTCCACACCTAGTATGGTATATGGTTACCGGGGATCAAACCCGAGCCCTTGCGCTTGCAAGACAGGCGCCGGAACCACTGAGCTAAATCCCCGGCACAGGTACAAATTTTTAAATGTGACCATAATGTATGTATGAAATGTACTAATAGAGTAAAATCTGAATAATAGGTGCATATAGATTTTTACAAATAGAAAAACATACTTAATAATAATTGAGACAGTAATCAGCATTTTCTTGCAAATTTATTTTATGTATGCTTGTGAATTGCAATTTTGTTAAACACTAGTTATTACAAGTTTGAATATTATTATAAGTTGTTCTGCTTTATGTGTACCTATGCCTTCCTAAATAATATGCTTATTTCTTTTCTGATCACTAAAAATAAATAAAATAAAATAAAATATTGGAATTCATCCAATGTTTCTGATAATTAAATGAGGCTATGGATTTAGAAGATGATCAGAATATTAAAAATCTTTCATTTCATGACAGCTTCTAGCTTAGTGGTTCCAGCACCTGCCTTGCAAGCACAAGGCAATTGTGCTTGAGGACATATGTCCGAGTTCAATTGTATTTGTAAAAGTCTATATGCACGTAATTATTTTAACCATTTCATGAAACTGCATTTTGAGAGATGTTTAAATTTCTTTTCTTTTCTTTTGTTATTTAGATTTTCCTTTATTGGTACATTGTATACATACAGCAATGCTGGACATAGTGACTCACACCCAGCAGCAATCAGTACCACACACCACAGTGCCAGGCATGGTGGCTCACGCCTGTAATCCCAGCCTTCAGGAGGCAGAGGCAGGAGGATTGCTGTGAGTTCTAGGCTTGCTTGGGCTACATAATGAGCTCAGAGTCAGCCAGAACTACAAAAGTGAGACCCTGTCTCAAAAAAAAAAAAAAATCTTTCATCTCATTATTTTAAGGACAAATGCTATCAGAATGACTTGCTGCTGTTGATTTTGACCTTTATCTCCTAGCTGAGGATGTCAGATGTCTCCATGAACAATCACTCTTTTTTCCTCTTTTATTATTTTTGATGCAGTACTGGGGGTTGAGCCCAGGGCCTTTTCACTGACCTAATATCCAACCCTTTAAATTTTTTAAAATTCGAGACAATGTTTCTTTAAGTTACCTAGGCTGGGATGGAAATTGCAGTCCTCCTGCTTCCGCCTGCCAGAGTGCTGAGACTGCAGGAATGTGCTGTCTAGCCAGGCTTCCATACTATACTCTCGGGAGTTTCAGATACCTGTGGTCAACCTTAGTCTAAAAATATTAAATGGAAAATTCCAGAAATAGACAATTCACAAGTGGGTTTTGTTGTTGTTGTTGGTTTTTTTTTTTTTTTTTTTGAAACAGTGTTTCACTTTTGTAGTTCTGGCTGGCTGTAAGCTCAAGTAGTCCAGGCTATCCTTGAACTCACAGTAATCCTCCTGCCTCTGCCTCCCGAGTGCTGGGATTACAGGCATGAGCCACCACGCCTTGCACTGTGGTATGTGGTACTGGTTGCTGCTGGGCCTGAGTCACCACATTAGACATTGTTGTATGTGGTTACTGGGGATTGAACTAGGGCTCTTGCACTTGCAAGGCAGGCTCTGGAACCACTGAACTAAGTTCCTGGCCCTTGTTGTTATTGTTGGGTTTTTTTGTTGGGGGGGGCGGTGAGACAAGGTTTTGCTTTGTAGTGCAGGCTGGCTTTGAGCTCACTCTGTAGCCCAGGCTGACTAAAATTTGTGGTGATCCTCTTGCCTCGGCCTCCTGAATGCTGGGAATACAAGTGTGTGCTACCATGCCTGGCCACAAGTTTTAAATTGTATACTGTTCTGAATGCTGTAATGAAAATATTGAAATAGTGTGCTGTCTCAGTCCAACCCACCAATGATGTGAACCATCGCTTTGCCCAGAGAGCCACATTATTATCTGACCCACCTACTGGTCTCTTAGTAGCTGTCTGAGTTGTTAGATCAACTGTTACAATACTGCAGTACTTATGTTTATGTTTTTTGGGCGGGTATCAGTGATCAAACTCAGGATCTCACACTTGCCAGGTAGGTGCCGTGTCACTGAGCTTCATTTGTGGCTGTTCAAGTAATCTTTATTGCCCCAGAGTACAAGAGTAGTGATGCTGGAATTCATATACACCAATGAGAAGCCATGAAGTCCTACAGTGCTTCCTTTGGGTGTCATTTCACATTATCACAAGAAGGTTAAGTGCAGTATAATAACATCTTTCAAGAGAGAGAGAGAGAGAGAGAGAGAGAGGCTACATTCACACAATTTTTATTATAGTACATTGTTGTATTTGTTGCTTTATTATTAGATATTATTATTAATCTCTTACTGATGCTAATTCTAAGTCATTAACACACACACATATATGAGAGAACATAGTATATGTGGGATTAGAACTATCTGCAGTTTCAAGTATCTACTAGGAGTCTTGAATGTATCCCCTGTGAATAAGGGGAGACAACTGCCCATTGGTGATTCTTTAAAGGCTAAAAAGAGAGGGCCAGGGATATAGCTCAGTGGTTCTGGCGCGTGTCTTGCAAGCGCAAGGACCCGGCTTCGATCCCTGGTTAACCACATACCATACTGGGTGTGGAGACTCACCCCAGCAGCAACCAGTACCACATACCACAGTGCCAGGCATGGTGGCTCACGCCTGTAATCCCAGCACTCGGGAGGCAGAGGCAGGAGGATTGCTGTGATGTGAGTTGGAGGCTGAGCTCAGGGCCAGCCTGAACCACAAAGCGAGACCCTGTCTCAAAAAACCTTAAAAAAAAAAAAGGATTAAAAAGAGAAGAAAAGGGAAACAGTGAACGGGATTAAACAGTTTGGGAAGGTTTTGTTTTATATATTTGTTTTAAGAAAAAAAAAAAAACTTGCCCACTTTGACAGACTGAGAGGGGAGGTTAAAGACACGAGAGGAAGGGAGTTTCTTTTTTCATGTGTGAAACGGATCTCCTGATTTCCCTGCCAAACTTATTTCTTCTTGTGACTTTCCAGTCTCCGTAAATGACACCACAGTCACTCGGTTGCTAAAATCCCACATCTGGGTGTCACCCTTTAGTCCTCCTTTCCTCTCATTCCATTTCAGGAGCAGATGGGAATGTTGGGACAGTACCTGCATATTCTAATGATCTAAGCACCTCTTCTTGCTTTCTGAGGCCCCCCTCCCCCGTAGGATTTCCAGAGTCATGTAAGTGTTTAAACCCGCTCAGGGCTAGTAGCCCATGTGGATACCAGAGCAGACGCCAGCCCTAAATAGCTAACCAAACTATTCCTCCCATCCCCAAGTCATTCTTTTGTTGTTTTAAAATTATTTTCCCCCTGCAGGGCGGAGGATAAAACCCACGCCCAAGAACTCTACCACTGAGCCACCCGCCAGCTCAGAACTTCTGATGATTAAAAACTATGTTGACTTCGGTGCTGTACTTGGAATCAATGATGAGATGCATCAGCAAAACAGCACAAACTGTTACTGGAAGTAAACGTGGTTATCTCCTCTTCATAGTGGCTCTCAGTCCTGGTCTTTCCCCTACTTCTCTGGTGAGGAAGACCGAGGGTTAGGTCCCTGTCTGATAAGGAAGAGGAAAGGTATGTGCGGGGGATGTGTGTAAAAGAAATTAACCTTCTTTTTAAAATCAGCTAGACTTTGAATGTGCGTGCATAGAACGCTTCCATCTAGAGGAGCCGGTGGTTTGGGGGAAATGAGCCCTCGGCTCTGATTTGCTTTACAGCCTAGTTTCTGGGCCTTGGAACCTGACATTTGCTGCGCTGGGTAATTCGTCGTAAGGAGCCGTCTTCGGCTGTAGCAGCAGCATCTCTCGTTTCCGCTCACTAGATGTCAGTAGCACGCACTTGCATCTTTTCCTGGCGGCCATGTTTTGACAACTAAAAATGTCTTCAGACATTGCCAGGAGTTAAAATCATCCCTGACCGAGAATACTGCTTTAGAAGCTCACAGGGCAGGGCCAGTACTGCCCCAGAGCCTCTTTAAACTCAGAGAACGGTGCTTCCCCAATTTTGTCCCCCTGCAAAATCAGCAGGAGCTGATGTGATATGAGCACAAAGTGGTGTGACCAGTCCTAAATCAGAGTCCCTTTCTTGTGTTCTTTGCAGTCTTTTCTCTGTGTTAAGATATTTCCTCTGCTGTTTTTATGTGTCTAAATTCTCTCTGTGGACACAAATGTGTTAAAACATTTTTCTCTCTGTCTTCCTCTCACTTTTGTCCTCCGCCCACTCTAGCCTTTTCTCCTGTATCATCCAAAGCTGTGCTTGGTGTGGTGAAAACACTCTCTATGAGCTCTAGAGTTGCAGGCACTGAGTGTGTTTGAACTTTCTGGGGAAATCCAGGCCTTTTCTGCTGCTAAACTTTACTCTAGGCCCGGAGGCTGATCGGCTCTCTCCCCATATATCTGTTTCCCTGTCATGGTCTTCTTTGTCATAAAGAGATGCCAGTCATACTTGTTAAATTCCATCCTGGTTAGAGAGCTGCGTTAGAGTCAGGGCTTGCTGAAGCCAAGCCCGGAGGCCTGGTGTTTACCCCAGTGGCTCTCAAACTAGCAAGGATCCGAATTCTATGGAATAGGGCTGGCCAGATTTAGAAAAGAACCTCCCCCCAAACCCTCTCCCATACACAAACCTAGGATATTCAGTTAAACTTGAACAAAAATATGTCTCGAACACCAGAAATATTTATACTAAAGTGCATTAATTATTTATCTGTGTTCAAACTTAACTGAGTCCATTTTATCTGCTAACACTACCTGGGGGCTTATTAAAGCGTAGATGTCTGGGCCCTTAGCCCCAGAGTCCTGTTCAGTTGTCTGGATAGAACCTGAGAACCGCTGTGTGTTGCTTCAAGGACCACACTTCTGACAACCACTGGCATGTAGGTTAAATAGTAAAAGACAAGTGTGCTGCCTCTGTGAAGCTTTCCCTCGAAGCACAAAGGAAGAAAATGGCTATAACTTAAATCAGAGGCTCATTTTTAAAAATACTGAACCCCCAATCCATGTGTGAATGTTTATTCAAAACTATGAATTTTGAACAGTAATTAAAAAAAGTATACTCTGCTAGCCAGTTTAGAGAGCCACTTTTACCATTTACCAAAGCCTAGGGTTGGTCATTGTTCAGTTTTGTGTAAGTCAGCAAGAATGTTTCAGTTTTGCTGGGGATTTAGCTCAGTGGTACCACACCTACCTTGCAAGCACAAGGGCCCAAGTTCAATCCCCAGTACCATACACACACATACAAAAGAATGTTTCAGTTTATAAATGAAAGGATTCTTAAGAATTATGAGATTATCATAATCTTCTCTTCCTTTCTTTTCCTTCCTTTTTCTTTCTGTTTTTGCTAATTATAAAAATAATATATGCTCATTGAATTTCAAATCAATATTGTAGAAAGTTATGACTGAAAGAAAAATTCTCTGTAAACAGACCACCAAGTAATAAGGTCTGTTGCTTGGTGTATATTTATATAGAGACCATTTGTATAGTGCTAATGTGTATAGTTTCATTCATTTTCTTAAACAAAAATTGGATCATACTAAACATGATTCTGATACTTTTTTGTCTTTGCTATTGTTTCATCATAGGATTTGAACATCTTCTCATAGCAGTTACATATAGATCTAATTTATTTTAAGTTAGCATTTAAAAAAAAAGAGAACTACTACAAATTGGGCATGGGAGCACGTGCTGGTAATCCAAGTTACTCAATAGGCTGAAGCAGAAGGATCACAAGTTTGAGGTCATGCTGGGCAGTTTAGTAGTATCCTGACTCAAAATAAAAACAGCTGTATATGGTAGAGAGCTCAGCTTGTGTGTGCAAGGTCCTGGCTCAGTCCCCAGCACTGCCAAAGAAAGAAAAAACAAAGTAATACATCATGAAAAAGCATGCCATACAAAAGGATTTTTAAGAAGTCACTTTACTTCTCTCTCCCATTTCCAGTTCTATTTTCTAGAGATAATGACTTTTAATGATTTCTGGTTTCAATTTTTTTAGGGATTAGTACCGTAATTTCAAATAACATGTTTATCTTGCTATTTCTTTGATGCATTAACTCCAGACCTAGCTCACTTATCGTACTCTTCCTATCTCTACTCCCTACTTCAACTTTCAAGTTATATTATTTTTAATGTTTCCATAAAATATCTTTTTAAGAAGACAGAATCTCACTATGCTGTCCAGGCTGGTCTCAAACTTGTGCACTTAAGGGATTCTCCCACCTCAGCTTCCTGATGCTGAGACTACAGGTGTGTGTCACTGTATCCAGGCAACCAGCTAATATAGTTTTTCTTCCCCTCCCTTCCCTGCTCTCCTCTCCCCTCCCTCCCTTCTTTCCTTGGTGGTACTGGGGATTGAAACCGGGATATTATGCATGCTAGGCAAGTGCTCTGTCACTGAGCTGTATATCCTGAGCCCATTTTCATCCCTCCCCCTGTGCAACCTATTTATTGGAGAATCGGAAAAATTTGACTTGTAGTTTCCGAGTATGGATCTTGCTGATTGTAGCATCATGGTATAAGTTACCATGTTGTCTGTACTGTATATTAGTAGTTGGATCTTTGGGCTTGATTTTGGTACTTTAATTCCATTATCCATCATTCATTTGCTGGAATAAAGAGAAATATTCTTCCATCTATTACTTGGCTGCCTGGTGGTGTAGTCTGTTAAGGGAAAGCAGTATAAATGCTTGGCTTTTCATTTTAATATTTTCAAAGTACTGATTTGGTTCTCCATTCTTCTAATAATGCCAAAACTTAACACACAATAATTATGTACTCGTGGATTTAGACATAATTGGTACTTGAAGTTCATCTTGTACATTTTCTAGCCCAGACCCGGAACCTACCACTTGTCTAAAAAGTTCTGTTTTCTTTTTAGCAGGAAATAGCATTTCAAGGCCATTATTTGGATGCTAGCAATAGTCGTAGCTAATGGGCTGATCATTTTTCAAAATCTTTTAAGGAGAGAAATGTGGCAGAGTTCATACTGAATTTTTTTCAGATTTAGTTCTATAGAATTTTTCTTAACTATCTTACATTTGAATCTAAGATATAGGGAATAATAGATATAGACTATCACATAATTACTCATTTGCTTTATACAACATATAACTGTCCCAGAATAGCTGAATACATGGTAATACTAATACTACTACCATTAATATGATTACAAAAAATATGTTTTGCTAATCTCTTTACTCTTCCCTCATTTTTAGTGATTATAAACTACTTAGAACCTTCACTGAATCTTAGTTCTACGAGTATATGTATTTATTTAGCTGAACACTGACAAAAATCTTTATGTCAATATATATCTAGAGTTTGTCTTTTTGGAATTTGTTCGGTAGCAAATTCCTTACAAAAGGGTCACAAGAGCAGTATTTCTGAGTGATTACATGTTGACAATAGCTTGTAACCTCTATCCTTGAAATATTAGTTTGCTAAGGCTGCTGTAAAAAGCCACAGTCTGGATGACTTAAACAACAAAAATGTGTTTTCTTGCAGTTCTAGAGGCTAGAAGCCCGAGGTCAAAGTGTTGATAGATTCAGCTCAAAGATATGACTGCTTCTTGCTCTGTCCTCATGTCGTCTTTCCTCTGCTGTTTTTATGTGTCTAAATTCTCTCTGTGGACACAATTCAGGTCATAACAGTTTAGCTATATAAAAATATTTTCCTTTTATGTTCTTTGCTGTGTATCACGAATATGTTACTTTGCTTTCCTAGATACCTGTGGCTTTTCTTAAAATGAAGTAACTTTGACCAGTTGTGGTGATTGAGCTACTTGGGAGGCTGATGCAGCATGCTAAGTTCTAGGCCAGCCTGGACAGCTTATTAAGACTTTGTCTCAAAACAAAAACTAAAAAGAGCTGAAGATGTAGCTCAGTGGTAAAGCACTTGTATTGCTCAATTTGGGTTGATTTTCTCACAAATTTTCTTTTCAGTAGGTTGTTTTAAGTCTTTGTTATTTCACGAAAACTTTATTGCAGTCTTTATTACTAGTTGTATTCTGTTGTCTTGTTTTTGTTTTCTTCTGTGCATTTTCTTTATCTTATAAGTATATCACTTTCTCTGAAATACTTTTAATTTCTGCATTCTTTTCTTTTTGGATTTAATTTCTCTTCTTTTCAATTTCTAATTCTCCAAAGGCAATTTATATTTTGTGTTTATTTGCTCTGTGCTCATAGTTTAGAATTCATTTTTATTTTTCCCTTATTTCCTATTTGTTCCTTGATTCTAATACCTAATTTATGAGTTTTTTTCTAATTCTGATTTATACTATTCTTTATATCTTATATCACTTTCTTGATTTTTTTTTTTTTTTTAGGTTTTTTTGAGACAGGGTCTCACTTTTGTGGTTCAGGCTGGCCCTGAGCTCAGCCTCAAACTCATATCACAGCAATCCTCCTGTCTCTGCCTCCCGAGTGCTGGGATTACAGGCATGAGCCACCACGCCCGGCACTGTGGTAGGTGGTACTGGTTGCTGCTAGGGTGAGTCTCCACACCCAGTATGGTATGTGGTTTCCGGGGATCGAACCCGGGTCCTTGCGCTTGCAAGACAGGCGCCGGAACCACTGAGCTAACTCCCCGGCCCTCTTGATGTCTTTTTTACTACTTTTGAGATGGTAATGGTTTTCATGTTTTGTTTTCACCTATTTCTGCTATTCTCTCCGGGTCAAAGGTGTCATTTTCCTTTATTCTCTTTTTTTCTTGTAATAAATGTAACCTTGATTCTTTCTGTTCATTTTTACATGATTCTTTTTTAATTTTAGAAGGTTGGATTCAGAAAATTTTTCTAATTTCATGGCTTTTAGCTCCCTCTTCTGTTGCTTTTGTGTAGTTTTCAGAAAAATGTGGTCACTTCCTTTCTGTGACATACCAGTGCCGTCCACGCCTTCCACTCTCCCTGGGAGCTCCTCTGGTTGGCTGCTTAGTTTGAATTCTATTCCCAATAGTTTCATCTCGGTGAGAAGCTTTATCCTTGAATGAAGTTTAAACTGGTTGGTTTTGAGAGTTTATGAGGCTGATCATGCTCCACACCCAGATTGTTGCAATCTCTTTAGGTCTTACTTGCCATTGGAACACTCAAAACCTCCCTCTCTTCTACTTGCTGTCCTCAGACCGGCTTCCTGAGTTTTCCTTCAACAACTTGGCTCTTTAAGGATTTTCTTTAGAGGTCTGTCTCATTCCTCATTGTTTCCCACTGTATCATTTCATACAGTGTCCCACTTCTCATATTTGGAGGTAATGGGAATCTCATTAGCTAGTTTTGTTTCAGGTATTGTCCATAATGTTTGGTTTTGCTCTAACATTTTCTGTTTTATAGAATTGAGGAAAACTTGAAAAAACTATGCCATCTCCCTCATTTCCAAAGAATCCTATTAAGTTGTCATTACAATATTACATTTTTCATTTTTATATTTTTAAAAAGAAATTTTAAATAAACTTTTAAAGTATTATTTACATAAAATAAAGTGTACTTATTTCACGGGTACAGTTTCATGGGTTTTGACGGGTAAACACCCCTGTCTAATCATCATCACTATGAAGAGAGAATATTTCTGTCACTCCAAAAACTTCACTGTACCCCCTTCTTATTCCTTCCCAATGATGGTCCTCGGCATCCATTCATCTACCTCTGGCCTTTTCTAGAATGTCATTTAAATGGAATCAAACAGTATGTGCCTTCTGTGTTTGGATTCTTCTGTTCAGAATAGTACTTTTAAAATTCATTCATTTTGTTACCCATATCAAAAGTTTGTTTTTTGTTTTGTTTTGTTTTGTTTTTTTTTTTTGAGACAGGGTCTCGCTTTGTAGTTCGGGCTGGCCCTGAGCTCAGCCTCAAACTCACATCACAGCAATCCTCCCGCCTCTGCCTCCGAGTGCTGGGATTACAGGCGTGAGCCACCACGCCCAGCACTGTGGTATGTGGTACTGGTTGCTGCTGGGCATGAGTCTCCACGCCCGGTATTGTATGTGGTTACCGGGATCGAACCCGGGCCCTTGCGTCTTGCAAGACAGGCGCCAGAACCACTGAGCTATATCCCTGGCCCTCACATAAATTCTTAATAAATCCTTAGTAAGTCTTCTGATACTTTAGATGTTTTATGCTTTATCCAGTCCTAAAATGGTTTTCTGTGAAAAGGTTTAGACACTGAATCCATCATGTTATCAGGAATGGAAATCTAGCTTCCTATTTCCATCATTATTTTCTTGTATAGTTTTTATTTATTCTTTTTTTCTGGGGTTTTTAGTTGTCTTTTGTATTTTATTTTTGAGGAAAGAGAAATGATTTTTCTAAGTCATCAGTACTTTTTAGTGCTTGGTGTGTGTGTGTGTGTGTGTGTGTGTGTGTGAGAGAGAGAGAGAGAGAGAGAGAGAGAGAGAATGGGGATTGAACTCAGGGTCTTCCCATTGAGATGCAACCCTACCTCTTTTTATTTTTTATTTTGAGACTGGGTCTGAACTTGTGATCGTCCTGCCTCAGCTTCCTAGAGTTTTGGAATAACAGGCATGTGCCACCATGCCCAACCAGATTATTTTTTCTTTTTATCCACTGGTTGGAATCCATTCCTTTCTTCTTAAAGACATTTTTTTCCTGTTTTGCATGCCTACTTCATAGCTGTCATCCTGGAATTCTGTTTTCCTCACTGGAATTCTGTTTTCCTCACTGGAATTTTGTTTTCCCCACTGGTAAATCTACTATTTCTTGTTTCATATGTCTTTTTCTTTTTGAGATTTACCTTAGTTTTGTATATCTTTAGGTAACATACTAAAAATGAATATATAAGACATTCTTTCGAGTCTACATTTCTGAAAATTTTTTTTCTATTCAGAGAAAACAACATTGATTGATAAGTTGTCTGCAGTTTAAATCCTAAATTCAAAATAATTCCTTTGAATTTTAAAGTGTTGCTTGGCTTGATGGCACAAGCCTGTAAACTCAGTACTTGAGAGGCTGAGGCAGGAGGATGACTGGGAGTTTGAAGCCAGCCTGGGCTACATAGTGAATTCAAGGACAGCCTGAACTACCCCGTGAAGCACTGTCTCAAAAAACAAAGAAAACAAAAAATTTTAAGCTATTTAGGTTGGCGGTATAGCTCAGTGGTTTTAGCACATGTGAGGCCCTTGGTTCATTTTTTGTCACCACAGAAAAAAATTATGTTAAAGTGTGCTAACATCCAGTTATGCTAGTAAGAAATCTAATTTTTGTTTCTTCATGGATAACCTACTTTTCTGTCTAGAAATAGTTATAATGTTCTCTTTCTTGATAACACAAGATGATAAAGTGTCTAAGTATAGGTTCCATGCCTGCACTTTCATCTTAGTAGGCCCTCACAATCTTCTCTTCTTTGAGCAGTCTTTGTTCTCTGTGGCGTTAATTCTACTTGCTCTTGGATTTTAGTTCTGCGATGCAGCTTATTTCCATATATCTGGTGACCCTTGACTACCTCTTTATATTTCAAAAGGAATGAAAAATAGTTGACGTAGGGTTCCTCTGCTTTATGTGTGTAGGTCCATTTTCTAACTAGGTGTCACCTTGAATGGGGAGTCAGTCTAAGACATTTGTAAAGATTTGTGTTAATAGGTCAAGGATTATGACAAACAACTTTTTCTTTATACTTGGGTTAGGGAAGCTGTCTTCAGGGAAACAGCCCCCAAATGTCAGCAGATTAAGGCAAATTTTCCTTTGTTGTGGGGGAACAGTATCTATTACTACCCTTTATTTTTCGCCGGGCAGTTTATGGTTTCTGCTGTTTCTGTTGTGTTCTCTAGTTTTGTTTTGCTTTGTTTCTTTTCTTTTTCTTCTCCTTCTTCTCCCCCTCCGCCTCCACGTCCTCCTCCTCCCTTTCCATTATTTCTATCTTGGCTAGGAGGTAAAGATTTGGTCTACTGTGCTAAACATGAAGATGATGGCTGGGGGAGAGGAGGGAGTGAAATGGGGGCATTTGCTTCATTGAGAGGCTTTCAAGTCACCATGCACTCCTCAGATTCCCTTCTTATTTGATCTTGAGCACTTGCTAGCTCTGAAGTGGAAGCCTCACTGGGATTCTGCTAGACACATTAGCTTGTTCCATTCTCTTTTAATCAGTTTACATATTTCCAACCATCCAGAAATTTCTTAAACCCATTTTCTTCACTGTTAAGTGTATATTCTCTTATTAGGATTTTAATGAAGTGGGAAGAGGGAGGTAGATAATCACATATTAGACATTTTCCATTAGAATTCTCTTATTTTTCTCATGACTTCATGGTAGGTCTTTGGGTAGATGTGATATAGTTTATTAAATACCCAATGGATGGGCATTTGGATTTTCCCTCACTTTTTCACAAGTCAAGTAAGACTGCAGTGGATATCCTTCGGACATACATTTTGGGGCACGTATGCAAATTCGGCAGGGTAGGTGTATAGAGGTAAAATAGGTAGACACTGCCCATTCAGTCTCTTGAAACATTGTTCCACTTCACAGTTCCACCAGAAGTAATAGGAGTACTTTATCTTTTTCTCCATACCTTCCCATACTATTTAAAATTAATCTTTATCTTTGCCAATCATATGGTCAAAAATCTTTTCAATTGCTTTAATTTGTATTTCATAATTATGAATGAGCTTAAGTATTTCTTCATTAACCAGTTTTTTCTGTGAGTTGTCTGTTGATATCTTTGGCCCATATTTGTCTTTTTCTGAAGGATCCGAAGGAGTTCTTTTTTTTTTTTTTTTTTTTTAGGTTTTTGGAGACAGGGTCTCGCTTTGTGGTTCAGGCTGGCTCTCAGCTCAGCCTTGAACTCACATCACAGCAATCCTCCTGCCTCTGCCTCCCGAGTGCTGGGATGACAGGCGTGAGCCACCACGCCCGGCACTGTGGTATGTGGTACTGGTTGCTGCTGGGCGTGAGTCTCCAGGCCCAGTAAGGTATGTGGTTACCGGGGAATCGAACCCGGGCCCTTGCGCTTGCAAGACAGGCGCCGGAACCACTGAGCTAACTCCCCGGCCCCGAAGGAGTTCTTTTTAAATTATTTGTCGCAATTCTGACTTTGAGTTTACATCATTATAAAATTCCAATATGTAAGATGAAACCAAACTAAGTAATATTTTTTAACCATGTGATTTAGAAAAGACTTTAATGTGATAGTGTACATTGTGAAGAACTGAATTAAATGGGCAGGAAAAGTTTTTCTTGGAATTTATTTTTTTCTTTTTCCAGGTACAAGGAATTGAACTCAGGACCATGCTCTTGCCATGCAGGCATAGCACCACTGAGCTACATTCCCAGCCCTCTTGGAGTTTTGTGAGGAACAAATTCTGAGAGTCAGTTCTGTCCTATTTAGTAATTAAGCTCATTGAAAGTGACGTCTGTGTCTCTTTCTGCCTCTCTGTGTCTGTCTGTCTGTCTCTTGTTCACTCATAAATAATAAATATTTGTTGAAAAAAATTAGTGAATAGATATGTTATTTCCTAATAAATTATCATTTTTAGTGCAGGTACTGTTCAAGTTAAAGAATGTATTTTATCTTGTCTGAAACATGATGGACTAGAAGATGCATGCTCATTTTGTATGCAACCATGAAAGAAAAAAATATTTTCAATTATATTGTAACACAAGATGATTTTAGCATTTATACTTTATAAAGGTTCTCTTTAAGGCTTATTTAGAAAAAGATTTTTTATCATATATCACTCATGCATGTGTTACAAAGAACAATGAAATAAACTGGTCAAGATATTTCTAAGACTTCTCACAGTTGGAATCTGATGTTTCTGAATTACTTTTTGATTTAGCCAACATATATTCGGGTTTCCCACACACTGTTATTCTTTTTGTCATTAAGAACATTGATCTTCAGGGGGAGAAAAAGAGTGTCCTATTATTTTCTCCAGTGTTGCTGATACCCACCTGGCAAATCTTTATGCTAGTGCTTTCTTGATTTTACCAGAAGGTGTCAGGCAATGACAACTGTACCACAACTTCTGCCAGGCTGACAGTAATTGTGAAATTCTACTCACTGTAAAATGTATCTCAGTTTTCAAAAGCTTAAAACCATGAAATGTGCATCTTTGAATTCACAGAATGTTATCAGATATTGCCGTTGTGTTCTTGGTGAGCTCTACAATTGTCTATAGCTAAATTTGATTATCTTTTCCTGCATAGCCCAACTTGTCACAGGAACAGTCTGTATTTCTTGGCTTTCTTCCATTTGCTGTTTAATGCATGGCATGGTAAGCCCTATCACTCCAGTGGTGGTCTGTTTTCAGTCCTTGTGCACATTCATTCACAAGTCAGGAAGTGCTAACTGTCTAACTAGATAGTGCTGGGATTACAGGCGTGAGCCACCATGCCCGGCACTGTGGTATGTGGTACTGATTACTGGTGGGTGTGAGTCACCATGCCTGGCATTGTTACATGTGGTCACCAGGGATCGAACTTCAGACCTTGCGCTTCCAAGGCAGGGGCCAGAACCACTGAGCTAAATTCCTGGCCCTTATCTGGATAGTTTATTAATCCTGCTGTCTTTTATATGGGGAAGTATCACATATTTCATGATTTTTTTTTTGTGATGCTTTTCTTGTTTTCCTCTTTTAGGTTCATTTTATTTAAGATAACTGCATGTAGCTTCAGCCAAGTTTCAAGTGACTTGATTTCCTTGCCTTAAGTAAAACTTTTCCCGAAATACACAGTGACCTTCCTTGGATGTGGAGTCACAGACAAAATGTGTGACTCCTTCCACATTGGAAATACAATGGAAATACAATGGTCAAGCAGTCCTTTTACTATTATTATTATTATTATTTTTTTTTTTTTTTTTGAGACAAGGTCTCGCTTTGTAGTTCAGGTTGGCCCTGAGCTCACTATGTAGCCCAAGTTAGCCCCAAACTCACAGCAATCCTCCTGCCTCTGCCTCCTGAGTGCTGGTATTACCGGCATGAGCCACCACGCCCGGCACTGTGGTATATGGTTACCTGGGATTGAACTCAGGACCACTTGCCAGGCAGACACAGGAACCACTGAGCTAAATCCCTGGCCCAGTCCTTTTGTTATTAACAGGCAGCTTTCCCTCCCATTCCCCATAGATACTCTTTTGTGTTTGTTTTATTAAGACGAGGTATTGCTTTTATAATCCAGGCTGACCTGAAACTCATGGCGATCCTCCTGCCTCAGTCTCTCAAGTGCAAGCTTAGCATACAGCTGTTTTTAGAAACTTTCACTTCTCTTCTCAGGTTGTCTGCTCTGTCTTTGTTCTGTCCCATTCTGAGGATGTCCATGTACCCACGTTTTAAAATAACTGAAGCGAGGGCCAGGGATTTAGCTCACTAGTTCTGGCGCATGTCTTGCAATTGCAAGGGCCTGAGTTTGATCCCTGGTAACCAAATACAACAATGCCAGGCATGGAGACTCATGCCTACTGGCAATCAGTATCACATGCCACTGTGCCTGGCATGATGGCTCACGCCTGTAATCCCAGCACTCAGGAGGCAGAGGCAGGAGGATTGCTGTGATGTGAGTTAGAGGCTGAGCTCAGGGCCAGCCTGAACTACAAAGCGAGACCTTGTCTCCAAACAAACAAACAAACAAACCCTCCAAAACAAAATATACCTGAAACCAAATATCAGTTCGCAATTTACTTAGGAGTATGTTCACTTGATACTGCTTCCCTCCCTCTGGGAAAAGGCAATCCCATTATCTGTGCTCAGAGTCCTGGATTCTTCCATCTCTACAAGAACCTGTTTAGATCAATACTATAAAAGTCTTCTTTCTTATTTCTTCAGCCTTTCCATTTCCATCATGCATTCTTGCCTTAGCCACTAAACATGCTTTAAAATACATTCTCTTCTGAGAAAAAGTGTACTTCACTAATTCTACTGTTTACTAAAATTCACTTTCTTCTTCTTCTTTTTTTTGAGACACTGTGATAAAGACAGCCTGGTGCTGGCAAAGAAACAGACCCAAGGATCAGTGGAACAGACTAGAAAATGCAGAGACAACTCCAAACATATGAAGCCACCTCAGCTTTGACAAAGGAGTAAAACACCTTCAATGGAGGAAAGATCGTCTTTTTAGTAAATGGTGCTGGAAAACCAAGGTTTCAGTCTGCCAGAGATTAAAATTAGACCCATATCTTTCACTATGCACTAAACTAAAATTAGAATGGACTAAAGATTTAAATATTAAAATGAAACTAAACCTTCTGGAAGATAGGTTAGGTAGAATTCTTGGAGACATTGGTACAGGAAAAGTCTTTATGAACAAAATTTTAGAAGCATGGAAACTAACACAAAGAATCAACAACTGGGATCTTATCTTATTAAGAAGCTTTCACACAGTAAGATAAACCACCAACAGTGAAGAGACAACCTACGATGTGGGAGAAATTTAATTAGTTTCTCAGACAAAAGAGTACTATCTAAAATTTATAAAGAACTTTAGAAAAAATCAGATCCCTCCAATTTAAAGACCCAATTGAAAAGCTGGCATCTGAAGTGAATAGACATTTCTCTATCAGAGAAGTAAAAACAGGAAATAAATATGAGAAAATATTTAACATTCCTGGTCATTCTAGAGATGCAAATAAAAACAACTCAGAGATTCCATCTCACTTCAGTACTAATGGCTGCTATCAAGAAAACAAGCACAGCAAATGTAGGTGAGGCTGTGGGGAGAAAGGAAGCCACTGTTGGTGGGAGTGGAGACTGGCGCAACCATTGTGGAAATCATTGTGGAGATTCCTCAAAAACTAGGATTAGAGGTCCCATTTGACTCACCTCCTAGATAGCTTCTCAAAAGAATTAAAAGCATCACACCACAGTGATACATGTGCACCCCATGTTTATAGTGGCACAATTTGCAATAGCTAAATCTTAGAAATAGCCTGAATGCCCATCAATTGGAGACTGGATAAAGAAGATCTTTTTTTTAAAAAATTAAAATGGAGTACTACTCAGCCATAAAGAATGATAAATTAGAGACACTTATAGCTAAACGGATGCACCTTGAGGCCATACTCATACTGAAATAAATAGGACACAAGTGTGTAAATATCGTATCATTTCTTTATTGTAGAAAACTGAAGGTATAGATGAGGTCCAGAATATATGGTTGTATTGTGAAATAGGAAGAAAATGCTCAAAGAGAAAGGGGAACTGGGTGGGGGCATGGGAAAGCAAAGAAGGGAAAGAAAAATTTTGATAGTAAAAAGGATGAAATGGAAACAAAGCTTATGTATATGGAGGGTGGGGGTTGTAGAGAGGGCAGGAGAATAGGAAAAAGTAAGAATATATATCACGTACAGGTAACAATTTCTCAATGAGAAATGTGATCATAATGTTTCATAATGTATTATCGATAAACTCAATTTATTTAAAAAAGGAATGACTCTTTCTTTTCTCTCTGTACTGGGCTTGCACCTAGAACTTTTGAACTGAGCTACAGTCTGAACCCTTTTTTATTTTTAGACAGGGTTTCAGTAAGTTGCTAAATTGCTCAGGCTGTGCTCCAACTTTGGATCTTCTTGCCTTAGCCTCCCAGCATGCTGGGATTATAGACTCATAAAAGTACACCTGGCTGAAATGATACATTTCCTACATGCTGCTTTGGATACCTTTTCACGTCACAATATGTATTGGAAATCAAACTATCTATATCTACATCTATCTATTGAATGTCTCCAAACTCAAATAGCTCTTTCATTTTAAAATTTCATCTATATCTTTTACTTTCCAGAATATATTATTTTAAATTGAGTTTATTGGTACATTTCATGTATACATTATTTTCACATTTGTTATTGAGAATTTGTACCTTTATATGATATGTTTTGATTTTTATTTTTTCCCATTCTCCCTCCCCTCTATCCAGTCCTTCCATCCCCCTACATACCTACGCTTAGTTTCCATTTTCATTTATATCTTTTAACAGTTTTACTGACCTACAACTTCTCACATTATGAATTTACTAATTTAAAGCACACAATTGTATGGATTTTTAAATAATCTTTTATTCATGGATAGATACAACCTTCACAGCAATCTATTTTAGGACATTTTTATCACCTCAAAAAACATATCATACTCATCATCAACTATCTCCCAATTCTTCCTCAACTCTCTAAGCCCTTGGCATCCACTAACTCAATTTTCTATCTCTATATATTCACTTATTCTGGACATGTCATGAATGGAATCATATCGAGGTCAGGAGATTTAAAAAAGGGCGGATTTCACCCTTTTTGTCTACTTCAAGAACCTGTATTCTATGAGATGGAAAATGCAGCAGGAATGGACAGATTCCTAAATACATATGAATTATCTAAGCTCACCAAGAAGATATAGAAATTCTAAATAAACCAATATAGCCAAAGAAACTGAATTTGTAATAAAAAAAATCTACCAATAATGAAAATCTCTAGTCCTGAGGGATTCACTGCTGATTTCTACAAGAAATTTAGAGAAGACCTAATGTCACTACACCTCAAACTCTTTAATGGAATTTAAAAGGAGAAATAGTCCCGAATTCATTCCTGAAAGCAAGTGTTACCCTCATTCCAAAAGCAGAGAGGGATCCAACCAATGAAGAGAACTTCAGGCCAATCTCCCTAATGAACATAGATGCAAAAATCCTCAATAAGATACTGGCAGACAGAATGCAGCAAATGATCAAGAAAGGTATACACCATGACCAAGTTGGATTCATCCTAGGGGTGCAGGGATGGTTCAACATACAAGTCCATAAATGAAATATGCTATATTAACAAAGCTGAGGACAAAAACTACATGATCCTCTTAGTAGATGCAGAAAAAGTGTTTGATAAAGTCCAACATCCATTTGTGGTAAAAAACAAAACAAAAAAACCCTACAGAAAATAGGTATAGTTGGTCTTTATCTCAATCTGATAGCTCTAGGACAAACCAACAGTCAACATCATACTAGATCATCAAGCACTGAAAAATTTCCCCATAAAATCAGGAATAAGACAAAAATGTCCACTATTACCACCGTTGTTCAATATCGTTCTGGAAACACTAGCTAGAGCAATTAGACAAAAGCAAGAAATAAAAGGAATAATGGTAAGAGAGAAAGAAGTTAAATTATTAGAACTCCATGAAAAAACATTTAGATTTGATAACAAAATTCAGCGGCACAGCTGGATACAAAGTCAACACTTAAATATCAACAGCCTTCCTGTACATGAATAACGAACTCACTGACAGAGAAATGAAAGAATCCCTTTTGCAATAGCATCCAAAAAAATGAAATACCTAAGAATCAATCTAACCAAGGATGTAAAAAACCTCTACATTGAAAACTATAGTACTCTAAAAAAGGAGATCAAAGAGGACGTCAGACAATGGAAAGATATCCCTTGTTCTTGGGTAGGGAGAACCAATATAGTGAAAATGTCTATAGTTGCAAAATTGTTATACAGATTTAATGCAATACCAATCAAAATTTCAACAGCCCATCTCATAGAATTAGGAAAAAAAATTCTGAAATTCGTTTGGAACCAGGAGAAACCTGGAATAGCACAGGCAATTCCAGGCAACAAAGGCAAGGAGGGGACAGCGCAGTCCCTGCCTTTATTATACTACCAATCTACTGTGATAAAAACAGCATGGTACTGGGAAAAGAACAGATCTGAGAATTAATGGGACAGATTAGAGGATGCAGAAACAATTCTAGAAATACTCAACCACCTAATCATTGACAAAGGTGCCAAACACCTCCACAAGAAGAAAGGTAACTATTACTCTGCCATAAAAAATGATAAGATTGAGTCATTTGTATTCAAATGGATGTACTTTCAGAACATCCTCATAAGTGAAATAAATAGGTTACAGATGTATAAATATCTTATCTTTTCTCTGGTATGAGAAAAGGAAGATGTAAATGAATTTTAGTAAAAAGTTGATATTGTGAAGTGGAAAATATTTAAAAGGAAATAGGGTGTAGGGGTAAATAATGAGGGGAGAAAGATGTAGTGGCTCATGTCTGTAATCCCAGCAACTTGGGAGGCCGAGGCAGGAGGATCATAATGAGATTGAAGCCAGCCTGGGCTACCTAGTGAGTTCAAGGCTATCCTGAATTATACAGTGAGACCCTGTCTAAAAGGGGGGAAAAAAATGATTCCAGCTACTCCTCTTAGCCTCTAATAATTTCTATTCCACTTTTTGTCTCAATGAAATGTGTCTATTCTAGGTTATTCTAAGTATCTCATGTAAGTAAATCATATTTGTTCTTCTGTGTCTAGTTTATTTTTGCTAACATGTTTGCATGTTTTCTCCACACTCTAGCATGTATCTGAATTTTATTCATTTTTACATTTCTCCATTGTGTATATATGCTACATTTTACTTATGCATTAATATTTCACTGGATCACTGGGTTGTATCTACCTTTGTGGCTAGTGGGAATAATGAGCGATACCATTGTCAATATTGGTGTAAACATACAAAAAAACCCACTATAGGTCAATCACTTTGATGAGCATAGATTCAATATTTCTCAACAAGATACTGGCAAACAGGATGCTACAAATCACTAAAAAGATCAGACATATCTGGGCATGGTGGCTCACGCCTGTAATCCCACCACTCAGGAGGCAGAGGCAGGAGGATTGCTGTGAGTTCGAGGCTCGCCTGAGCTACATAGAAGCTCAGGGCCAGCCTGAACTACAAAATACTTAGCAATTAACTTGATAAAGAAGTGAAAGACTCCTGCAATGAAAACTGCAGTACTCTGAAAAAGGAAGTTGGAGAATGTAACAGAAAGATGTCCCCTACTCCTAGATAGGCAGACCCAATATTGTCAAAATGAACATAGTTCCCAAACTGGTATGTAGATTTAATGCATTCACAATCAAAATACCAATGCTGTTCTTACAGAACTAGAGAAAACAATCTTATGCCTCATATGGAACCAGAAGAGCGAAATCAATCCTGGCAACGAGCAAAGCAAGAGACTTCAGAATTGTGGACTTCAAGTTATATTACAAAGTCACGATGATAAAAGCAGCATGGCATTGTCAAAAAGACATGTGGATCAATGGAACGGAATAGAGGATTCAAAAGCAGCCCTAGGCTTATTCAACTATCTGATCTTTGGCAAAGAGGCCAAACTGTGTGCTAGAGGAAAGGTGGCCTCTTTAACCAATAATGCTGGGAAAGCTGGCTATCCAGATGCAGAAAACTGAATTGAGATCCATATCTCTCACCATGTATCAAACTAAAATAAAAATGAATCAAATATCAAAATGTTAAAAAAGTAATATGTTAAACAATAAAAGAGACATAACTGTTGATGACACAGGCATAGACAAGGACTTTCTGAATAGAATCCTAATTGCAGAAGAAATCAACAATCAACATATAGGATCATTTAAAATTAAAAGCTCCTGCACAGCAAAGGAAACAACCAAGTGAAGCAACAATCTATAGACTATGAAAAAGTTTTTCCAGCTATCACTGAGACAGAAGACCAATATTCAGAGTATATAACAACTCAAAAACTTACAATTCTTAAAATAAAACACCAAACTACCATAGAGGCAGTTGAAATGAATACACACTTCTCAAAAGAAATAAAAATGGCCAAAAATATATGAAAAAATGTTCAACACTGCTAGCTATTCAAGAAATGCAAATCAAAACAACAGTGAGAGGGCCAGTGATTTAGCTGAGTGGTTCCAGCATCTGCCTGGCAAGTGCAAGGTCCCAAGTTCGATCCCTGGTACCACATACCACCATGCTGGGCACAGTGGTTCATGACTATAATCCAGCACTCGGGAGGCAGAGGAAGGAGGATGGCTGTAAGTCTGAGGCTAGCCTGGGTGACATAGTGAGTTCAGGGCCACCCTGAACCAAAGTGAGACCCTGTCTCAAAACAAACAAACAAACAAAACAACACTGAGATTGCACTTTACTCTAGAAATAATATGTAACACCAAGAAATTAAGTAAGAAATCTTTCTGAGGCTTTAGTGAAAAAAATAACCCTTTAACATTGTTGATAGGAATGGAAACTAGTAAAAGCACTATGGAAATCAGTATAGAGAGTCCTCAAAAACTAAAACTAGAAATTCCACTCAATCAGCTATTCCCCTTGTATGTGTCTTCCCAACAGACTTAAAGACTTATACATGCATACCTATGTCTATGGCAGCATAATTCATAATAGCTAAGTTTTTGAAGCAGCTTTTATGTCCATCAACAAGTGAATGGATAAAGATGATTTGCAACTTATACATAATAGTGTAGTATTCTGTCATAAGGAAAGAAGCACTTGACTCATTTGTAGGAAAATAGATGCACCTTGAGATGGTTATGTTAAGTAAATTAAACTAGACATCCAATCTTTAATACCATGTTGTTTCTTTTATATGAGAAACTCAAAATATAAATAAAGAGTAAAATAAGAGATAATGGAAAAGAGATAGATAGATAGATAGAGATGTTTTGCAAATGTGAATGGAACCAAAGGATGAAGAAGGGGGAGGGAGGGGTTGTGAAGAGGATGTAAATGGAATTAAGATGTTATGTACATGTGCCAGCTGCCCATGAGAATTATAATTATTATGTGCCACAAGCACGTACCAATAAAAATTTAAAAATAACAAAACAAAAATAAAAACTTTGTAGCAGCCAAATGGACTAAGAAAAACCCTCCTGCTGACCTGAAAGAAGCATATGGCCATCATAGAAATTGCCTGCCGAGAGAGCCGTGAAGTGGGAATTGGTGGCAGTCCTTACGAGCTGAGAGTGCCAATCCTATTTCCACAAAAAATTGAATTCTGGCAGCAACTATATAAACTTGGAAGAGCATCCTGAGCTCCAAGTGAAACCCCAGCCCTGGGCTATGCATTGATTTTAGTCTGGTGGGATGCAGTTAATCTCTGTTGATACTTTTGATCTGGGGGAACTGACATATTAGTAAATGGGATTATTTTGAGCTTCTAAAGTTGCAGTGATTTGTAAAACAGCAGTAGAAAAATAATATACTTGTCTAAGTGCACTGTGCACATCTGTAGTCTCAATTACCCAGAAGGTTGAGACAGAGGGGGATCACAAGTTCTGAGATGACCCTGCACAGCTTACTAAGATTGTGTCACAAAATAAAAGTGAAGAGGCCTAGGATACAGTTCATTGGTAGTGTGCCCATAGACTTCATCTATTAAAATTTAAAAAAGACTCGAAATCATAATATTAAGAGAAGTAAATCAGACACAGATCTTAAAATGCTGTATGGCTTCTCATATAAAAAACACAAAGTATAAATAAATTAAGGAACAAAATAAAAAAAATAGATGAAAAGAAACAAGAAGATAGATCATTTGTAAATGGGAAGGGAACCAAGAAATGGAAGGAGAAGGGAGAGGGAGGAGGATATGAAAGGAAATAAGATATTATCAGGTGCATCTTCTAAATGCCCACAATGAACATTGTCACTATGTATTGTTGACCTGTAGTAAGATAAAAGAAAACAAAAAGAGAAAAGGGGAGTTGCTGGGTGTGTAATCAATAGAAGAGTCCTTGTCCATCATGCACGAAGTCCCAGGTTCAATCCCTAGCATTGCAAAAACAAATGAACAAAACCTAACACTTAGATTTTAAATTACTTACAGTCTTACAGCTTGTTATCAATTCATAGTTTCGAATTTTCTTCACACTATTTTAAGACAGTTCATTTCATCCCAGGTAAATTCAAGTTTTTAAAGTACTATCCCTGTATTACTTTTTATACATTTATTACCATTAAGTTCTACCTTCTTGGTTTGAAACCAGTGCTCCAACATGAGATTATTTGATAAGCTCTTCTCCTCTTCTGTGAATTTTCCCTGGCTGGCTTTTTCTTGACCTTCTACAGGTTGTTCTTTCTTTTGAAATCTCACAGCATTTACTCAGTGTATAGTACTTTTCTGCTTACATGCTCATCTGCCACGCTAGACTGTGGGCTCACTGAAGAGGACTTCGACTCTTCACATCTTAGCACAGTGCTTGATATGTAATAGAAACCCAATAATTTTTTGTTGCATGGATAAAATGAAGACAGAGGTGATCAATAACATGAATTGCTTCAGAGGACTTAAACAGAAGAGGTCCAAGGAAAATGTTATTTGAAATCTCTACCAAAAATTCAAGCACTTCTAAAAGAAAGGAAAAGGAAAATGGTGAAAACAGAAGAAAAGATGGGAACAAAGCTTTTGTTCATAGGGAGGGGAGGGGCATCGAGGGAGAGAGTATTAGGATAAAATATATATATTTTTTTTAAATCAAGCCCTTCTGAGGTGAGTTACGCTCCTAGAGTATAGAGTTATACTGTTAAGCCTCCCTATCTCTATTGCCATTTATGGTAGCCCTTCCCTAACCTGTGCTTGACAGTTATCTATATCATATCTCTCTCTATATATACATATAGCTATATATAGAGCAAGACTACTGTCCAGTAAGGTTTCCCCAAATTACCATCACCAAATTACCATCAAGAAGCACTCTGAGGTTCTAACAACCCAGCAACCGTACTGTTGTTTGAGGGTTCCTTAAATGCCACATTTCCCTTACTGCCTGTTACCATTCAGAGACTCCATAACCTAACATGAATCTGAGAGCCACGAAGCCTTCTCACCTCCTATTGTCTTCCATAATTCTCGCATAGGCCAGTGGTTGTTCTCTTAAAGGGAATAAGTTTGACTCTTTTCGTATTTAAATTTTATCTTTAGAAAGAAGCGGTACCTCCCTTTCTACTCACGAAGGACTGCTGTCTTTTAGGGTCTCTTTTTTTTGCTCATTGCTCTCCGGTCTGTAATGTGCAGACCTCTACTACTTCAGATGCAGCTGATTCTTCCAATTTTCTCACCCACCCTTAGGTACCTGTGCTTTATCTTCGGATCCTTAAATCATACTGGCTCTTCTCCATGAGGCAGACTTGCAGAATCTATAATCAATGAAATGTAACTTAGGTGAAAAGTAACATGATGGTCATTAGAGCGTTAGCAATTTTTTTTTAGACAGAGTCTATCTCATTTTGTAGTTCAGGCTGGCCCTAAGCTCACTATGTAGCCCAGACAAGCCTCAAACTCACAGCAATCCTCCTGCCTCTGCCTCTCAAGTGCTGGGGTAACAGGCGTGAGCCACCTTGCCTGGCGTTGTGGTATGTGGTATTGGAAATGGAACTCAGGACCTTGTGCTTGCCAGGCAGACGCCGGAACCACTGAGGTAAATCCCTGGCCTAGGGGTTAGTAATTCTAATATAGTACTAAGACGTTATTAAAGGGCTGATAAATGAGAAACTAGTGGATGGAGTCTAATTAAACCTGTGTAAACTTTTGAGAAAGTTTTATGTTAAAAGTGACTAAAAAGAAAATATTCTGCTTTTCCCTGCAAAACCCAGCACTTAGTAAGACACAGGGTACTGGGGTTAGAGCAGGAATAAAATGGTCTGTACATTCAGGAGAACCTGCCTTGTGGCATAAACAGATGCACAATCATGTTAGATCCAGGAGAAGAAGAATAAGAGGTCAGCACCACCTGTGAGGGAGAGGTGGCCGGAATGGCTTCCGAGGAGATGAGACTCCAGAGCGGGTGTGAAGGTTTTTTTTTTTTTTTTTTTTTTTGAGGTTTTTTTTGAGACAGGGTCTCACTTTGTGGTTCAGGCTGGCCCTTGGCTCAGCCTCTAACTCACATCACAATCCTCCTGCCTCTGCCTCCCGAGTGCTGGGATGACAGGCGTGAGCCACCACGCCCGGCACTGTGGTATGTGGTACTGGTTGCTGCTGGGTGTGGGTCTCCACACCCAGTATTGTTATGTGGTTACCGGGGAATCGAACCCGGGCCCTTGCGCTTGCAAGACAGGCGCCAGAACCACTAAGCTAACTCCCTGGCCCCGGGTGTGAAGGTCACATAAAGAGTCAACATAATGTCCCCTTTTCTTTTTCATAGTTTTTAACCAAATGAGAAGGCACAGGACATAAATAAGAGATTGAGATGCCAGTATTACCAGTAAAGAAACTGTTGGGTGGATATGACTTTATTTATTTATTATTATTATTTTGCAATATTGGGGATCAAACTTGGGCCCTTATGCTTCCAAGGTAGGTGTTGTACCACTTGAGCTAAATCCCCAGAACATTTTTTCCAGTTTTTTTTTTTTTTTTTTTTTTGTACTGGGGATCAAACTCAGGACCTTGTGTTTGCGAGGCAGGGACATGACTTTAGATATGTGGCCATGTGAACCTTGTTTGAAGGACTAGTGGTTGAACCTAGGGCCTTCTCACTCAGCTATATCCCTAAGCCTTCTTTTATATTTGATTTTGAGACAAGGTCTCACTAAGTTGCTAAGCTGACAAGACTCAAAGCTATTCTCCTGTCTCGGCCTCCCAGAGTGCGGAGATTATAGGTTTGTACTACGGTTGGGAGCATGTCTAACTAGACGGCTCTCATGTGCTGCTGGCCTTCAACTCGCTTTTGCTTGTATTAGTTTCAATTGGATTCCTGTCCCTCACAATAAAACAAAGTCCTGTGTAGTACAATCTTGAAAAAATGACTTGTCATTTTTAGGCAGGGAAGAGAAGAGCATTTCAGATAAAAGAAACAGTATGGGGAAAAGCCTGGAGGTCTGAAATGGTCAGCTATACATATGGCTACTATAACTTGAAACAAAAGAGGAAAAAAATGAAAACACAACATCTTATGTGGAACACGTAATCATTCATTCTTGATACACCAGCTTTAAAAAATAGAAACGAAAGGACATTTTCTTAATGTGGTAGAGACTCCCAAACTAAAAATCACACTTACTTGCTTTTAAATTAAAAATAAAATAAGAGTGTCTATTATAACAGTTATTATTAAATATTTCTTGGATGCTCTGCCCAGGGCGATAAGACTTGAGACAGAAATAAGAGGAATCAACATTGGAAAAGAACAGACAAAAATTGCTTGCTGATGACGTGGTCATATGCCTAAGTATTCTCTAGATAATAGAAAATGTCATGTAAAGAGATTCAGAGTATCTGTGTTGCCAAAAAGATGTTTAGCACGAAGGTGTAGCCCAGTGGTAGAGTTTGTCCAGCATGCATGAGACTCTGGATTTGATCCCCAGCATCACAAACAGGCAGACAAACAAAATGTTCACAGCCTGTAATCCTATTTACTTGGGGGGCTCAAGGTCAGCCTGGGCAATTGAGCAAGACCCTGTCTCAAATAAAAATAAATAAGAGCTAGGATATAACACGGTAATAGTGCTCTTGAGCGTGAGCCAGGCCCCGATCGCCAGCGTCACCACCAAAAAGACAAAAACCAAACCCAAAAAACAAAAAATAAGTCTTATTTGGGGTCTTAGAATTGCAATCTGGTAGCACAGATTCCAGCAGAAATCACACTGTGTCCCTTGAGGGATGGGGTATAAAGGTCCTTTTCAGGGTAAAAAGAAGACGTTTTCATGGGTTACATGGTTGTTTGTCAAGAATTATGACCAGCTCAAACCATGCAATTGTTCTAGGAAAGAATTTAGCGCATACAACCCTCACGTGCTTTGTTCTCTTCTGTCATGTTAGCAAGCTTTATAGAGTGGTCAGCATAGCACAGAATGGAGTCTGGGTCACAAAATGAAGTCACTGCTATCAATTTTCTTTCACAGAGTATGAAAAAAATCAGTAACAATCTTGTATACCATAAAAACAGTTAGAAAAGACAATAAATAGGGGTAAGTAACAAGGGGAAAGAAAACATTATGATGGTAACAATGCAAAAAGGAAACAAAGCTTATGTATATAGGAGCTGGGGGTTGTAGGGTGGGTAGGGGAATGGGAAAAAATGAGAATCAAGTCATGTCATATACTGGTGCAATTGTCAATGTTGAGTGTGATCATGATATGTATATAAAATGTACCTATTTCACAATAAAAAAAGAAAAGAAAATACAACAAAATAGATCTTATATGTGACGGTAAAATATATATATATATAGTTTAAAAAAATAATGTCAATGGGAGAAGACTTAAGAAAACCTACACTATTTAAGTGAAAAATGTAAAATGACTTAATGAAGAGAAAATATTTGTTTCTGACTTAAAAAAAAATATATATATAAGGATATAAATTCTCTTAAAATGAATTGATGAGTTTTTTGTGATCCCATTCAGAACCTCAACGAAATTTTTTTTGGAATGAGATGCAGACAGTTCTGCTCTAAGGCAGCATAGACATTTCTAAAAATCACCCAGCTGTGCAAAATTGTGCAATTAAAAACCACAGGGTTTATGGGTAAAATGGGATTAGAGGCATTACACTAAGAATCTTGGTCAATAACATATACAAAAAGAAAGGAACGTAATGAAAGCAGCATCACAGTTTTCCATATGTTTAATGATTTAAAAGGCATGAATATTTTCCATGAAAAAAAATCCTGAAATTTGCTTGTGAAGGTAGACATTGAAGCATTAGAGCTTGTGAATTATTGTGAATTAGTGCAAAGAGGACTATCTGAAATTTGATAGAAATTGTAGTGCCCGACATGGATGGAGTGTCTCACCACATTTGTGGTGAAGGAATGTGGCTGGTAGATGTCTGCAGAGTATGCATATGTGTTATGTGTGCTCTGCAGAGTATGCATGTATGTTATGTGTGCTCTGCAGAGTATGCATGTATGTTATGTGTGCTCTGCAGAGTATGCATGTATGTTATGTGTGCTCTGCAGAGTATGCATGTGTGTTATGTGTGCTCCTGCATGGCCTGGCAGTTGTTTATGTTCTCCTAATGTTTCCCACAGCCAAAGATGTACATTCCACAAAGGACAAAATTCACGTTCTGCTCCCTATGTCACTCGACATATCAATAGTCTTCGAAAATGGCATCAACCTGTACTCATCAGCTGAGGAACGGATAAAGAATACAATGGGATACTATCTGGTTGTGAAAAGGATCAAATCCTGCTATTCTTGATAACGTGGATGGACCTAGAAGACATTATCTTAAATAAGCTAGGCACAGAAAGACAAGTGCTACATAATTTTGCTCAAATGTAGAATCTAGAAATCATGGCCTCAGGCTGGGGAGGTGGCTCAGTGGTAGAGTATGTGCCTAGCACACATAAATCCCTGGGTTCAATCCCCAGTGCTACAAAACAAACTAAACACACACACACACACACACACACACACTACACACACACAAGTGGTCAATGAGCACTAAGTTACCATTAGAAAAGTAAATTCTGAGTCAGGCATAATGGCTTGTGACTATAATCCCAGCTATTTGAGAGACTGAGGTGAGAAAATTACAAGTTCAAGGCCAGCCTAGGCAATTTAGTGAAATCCTGTTTCAAAATAAAGTAAAAAGGTCTGGGGATATTTGCAAAGATAGATATGCTTACCCTAATGAAACATTACATAACATATACACTTATTGAAATATCACATAGTGCCCCATAAATATGTAGATTTTTAATGTGTGAATTTAAAAACGAGAAAAAAATAATATGCAAGGAAAAGAAACAAAACCACATGAATGTGCGTAAACATGAGACTGATTGACTATATTATGGGCCATTCGTACTTTGGAACACTGAGCAGCCATTTAAGGAGCGAGGTGAGCCAGATGTTGTATCTAGGCCTGTAATACCAGCCCTCCGGGAGAAGGAGGCACAAGAATGGCAAGTTTGAGCTCAGCGTGGACAACTTAGTAACTTAACAAGATCTTGTCATAAAATAAAAAATAAAAGAGGTCTAGGGGTACAGCTCAGCCTGAACATCCTGGGTTGAATCCCCAGTACCAAAGAAAAGTCTGCAGCACCATCATAATTGATTTTGTTTGTCTGACAGTGCTGAAGACTGACCCAGGAAGCCACATATACTAGGCAAGGCATCTACCACTGAGCTGCACCTTCAGTCTTCCCAAATATATTTTTAAGAAAAAAGATAATGAGCAAAAGAATATATATGCTATAATCATATTTGCATTTTTGAAAGAATATATGTTTTTATAATACACATATAAGCACAGTTAAAAAAAATTTTTTTTGGTCTTTCGTAGTACCAGGGATCAAACTCATGATCTCACAATTGCAAGGCAGGCACAAGAACCACTGAGCTGAATCCTTGGTCCTAGGCACAGGATTTGGAAGAAAGCAAAAGAAACTTTAACAGTGGGGATTTCACACTGGATGGGAAGGGAATTTTTAGTGTTTTTAAAAAACTTTTTATTTTATATTCCGTTTTCCATGAACATGTTTTGTGTATATATCGTATATATAATACTGGAGAAAGAACTCAAGGTCTCATTCATAAAACATGTGTTTTACCACTGAGGTATACCCCTAGCCCATTATATTTCAGAATTTAACATATGATAAAGTATTTATCATCGAACAGTCAAAAGTGAGCACTAAATTATGTTAAGCTACTTTTTGTTTTGTTTTGATTTTTGAGATATGATCTCATTATGTAGCCCGGGCTGGCATCACACTTGAGGTTATCCTCTTGCCTCAGCCTCCCAAGTGCAAGGATTACAGGTTTGTGCAATCCTGCCCAGCTAACTGACTTGTACTTTAACAAAATTCAAATCATATGTGTATACTTGTGTGCGTGCGCACCTCATTCTTTGCATATCAAGGGATATTCAAAATGGACAAACTGGACATGGTGGTACATGCCTGTAAACCCAGCTACTCCAGGGGCGAGGGCAGAGGATTGTAAACTTGAGCCCAGCCTGTACAATTTAATGAGACCCTGTATCAGAATTTTTTAAAAAATTTCAAAAGGGCTGAGGAAGTAATTCATTGGTAGAGTGCATGCTAAGCATGCGTGAGCCCTGCAAAAACAACAGCAAAAAGATTACAGAGTAGAAAAAGTGAGATCATGTGTCAAATAGGATCATTTTTAAACATTCAATCAAACTATGGCTACTTTCAGAAATATAAGCAATACCCCTATGATGTTCAGCTAGATTTACGAATTGTCAGTGTTTGTTACATGTCCTGTTTTCTCTCCCATGCTAAGATCATGTGCATCTTGGGGTTCTCAGTGCCTAAGGATCATCTACTGATTATCCTTGCTTGTATTAGTTATTACTTTGATGACTCCAAATGACTTTATTTCTTTTTCTCACCCAAATTATTTATTTCTAGATTTATTGAGATATAACTGGCAAATACAAACTGTATCTACTTAAAGTGTACACTGTGAATATTTTTATAGTGCTGGGGATTGCATGCTGGGGCAAGGGTCTACCACTGAGCTCTACCCCAATGAATGACTTTTTTTTGTCTGGGACTAGGAATTGAACTCAGGGCCTGGCTTATGCTAACCAAGTGTTCTACAACTGAACCACATTCCCAGCCCTTAAAAAAAATATATAGAAAGCTATACAAAATTTGCTTTACACTTGAGTAGAGGCCACACTAATTGTCTTTGTATTATTCCAATTTTAGTGTTTGTACTGCTGAAGTGAGCATCATATTTTGATGTATGTATATATTGACTTACCATAATTATATATACTAGAATATGTGTTACTAGTAATGGTAGTTTAATCAAGTTACTAAGTAGTGTCTGTAGTTACCATGATATACATTAGATCTCCACAATGTATTCATCCTGTGTCACTGAAACGTTGCACACCTTGGCCAAAATCTAGACAAATTCATAGAGATCCAGAGTACATTTGTGGTTGCCTAGCAATGGAGTAAGTGAGTTGGGAGGAAACAGAGAGTGGCTGGGAACCTGTAAAGGGTTTGTTTCTGAGATGATGAAAATGTTCTCAAATTGATTGCAGTAATAGATGCACAACTCTTTTTGTATGCTAATGAATGACTGATGGCTGGGGGCTCCTGAATAGCTTCCTGATGGGGGGCTGGTTGCTAGGGAAACCAACCTTGTGATTAGAATGTTTTTAGAGGTATTGTTTACATATTGGGTAATACATGGCAGACACCTGTTACTCCTAGAGGGAGGCAGCCATTTATTCATCCTTATCTTCCACTGCTTCTTAATACACACCACACTTTGCTAGGCTAGTTTCCACTTTATTATTGACTTTATTTTCTACATCTCAAGGCTGAACTTTAAGTCTTTACCCACTCTCCTTCTGAGACTCCTTACAAATCAGGAAGCCTTTCTCTGTTTCAGTCTGGAGTGACTTCTTTGCCTGATATTTATTTATCAATTCATCATAATCTCTTAATGCAAACAATCATTGCACCTAAGCAACTAGATAATTATAATACATGCTAGTATATTTTTCTGAATTCATATCAAATTTTCATTGCATATTTCCCATGTGCCAAGAAGGAAGACTTGACCGGGCATGGTAGTACATATCTGTACTCCCAGAACTCAGGAGGCTGAGGCAGGAGGATTGCTGCAAGTTTGAGGATAGCCTGGACTATGCAGTGAATTCAAAGCCAGCTTGAACTACATAGTGAGACTCTGTCTCCAAAAAAAAAAAAAAAAAAAAAGGGGGCCAGGGAATTAGCTTAGTGGCACCGCTCTTGCTTTGCAAGGACAAGGTCCTGAGTTTGATCCCTAGCACCAGAAAAAAAAAAAAAAAAGGAAGACTTTAGGTTCACAATCTTACCTAAATATCACAACAACCCGATGAAATATGTCTACTCAAAAACCAAGATTTAGTGATGTTAGGTAATATGCTCAATGCTACAGTGACTTAGCTGGGAATTTCAATGAGGTGTAATTTCAGTCATTGCATTCTGACCTCCATCAATGCTGCTTCAATTGCATTGTATGCTACTATATGTATGTGCTCAATACATATATCTTTAAAAAATATTTTTTAGTTGCTGGAGATTGAACCCAGAGCTTCACTTATGCTGGGCAAGAGCTCTGATATTGAGAGACAGCACAAGGCCGAAGCGGAGCTTCAGCTAGCTGAAAATACCAGTTACTTCAAAAAGGATTTTCGTGTTTGACTCATGGGCAACTTTCTTATAAAGGATCATTACAGGAAACAAAGATATTTGGGTCCATCCTTAACCCTCGAGATGTCTCGGTGGGAGAGAATCACACCTTTACAGCCCTGTTAGTCCCTTATGAATACGAGCAGACTGGGCCAGGCTTAAGGGTCTGACTCACCACGATCAATTTTAGTTTCTCCAGCTCCTATTTCCTAGCTTCAAAAGATCTGCCCTTTGCTGGTGCTTCTTCCTGTTTACCTTTGCTTGCAGTCCTCACTCCTCTTCTTGTGCATTTTAATGAGGTTCTAGTACCTGTGGGAGGTAGGTTTTGAATTCCAATTGACAACCCATTGGGTTTTATCCGGAGGGTGTGACGGTGTGATGTCAGACTGCTCAGGCCTCCTGGCCTCAGTACCTCTTTCCTCTTCAGTACAATGGAACGCAAAGAGCTGGGCGTACAAGTCCGTGACGGAGCACTTACCTGTCACGCAGCAGACCAAGGGTTTGATCCCCAGCACTGGAATAAAAAAGAAAGAGGGGAAAAAGGAATTAAGTTCCTTCATGCAGTATATTAATATTGTTAGAATTTCAAGTTTAACATGAACATGCAGCTGGAAGTACATTATGGAGAGATCGAGGCCTAGAAATCCAGATGAGCTTAATTACGTATGTACAGGTGGTTTCAAGCCATTTTTCATTCGCTTACTATCTGTATTAGAAACAGCCACAGCTGAGGGTGAGAGAGGACGAGTCCAGCTCAGATGGCTCCTTGTAATTCGGTAAGGTCTCTGGGAGAGATTTCAGGATCAGAGAGATCTCATGTAGACCAAGAAAGCCAAGAAGGGAGAAGGAGGTGGTCACTCCGGGTGTTTTTCCCTCTTCTCTATTCGCGCACAAATTCTGTCCCCTCCCCCACTCCCTTCTCGCCCAGTCACTGATTCTGACTGACAAGGCACAAGGGTAAAAAACAAAACAAAACAAAAAATCCCATGGGGTCTCCAGCAGGAAGCCTCTTATTGTCCTGCTCTAATGACCAGCGAGGAAAACGAGCAAAGGCTGTCCCCCGCCTTCTCGCCGCCGCCGCGCCAGGCTTGCCGGGGCTGGTGAGAAGCGGTTTCAGGCCCCACGCAATACCTTTTGCAAAGCCAAGGGGTGTGTGCGTGTGCGCGCGTGTGCGGCGTGTGTGTGTGTGTGTGTGTGTGTGTGTGTGCGCGCGCGCGTGTGTCTGTAGGGAGGAGGATTGGGGGGTAGGATCCCATGACGTTGCGGGCTCCGCCTCCTGGTGAATATAAGGGGCGCTTGGCGCGTAACGACCCCAAGCATCAGCTTGGAGCCTGAGCTGCGGAGCTCGGCCCCTGAACCCAACTCGCTGAAGTCTCCCCCTCACCAGCCAGCTGGAGGTCCTCGGCTCCCGGGTTGCTAGGTCTCTTGGTAAGCCTTCGGGGCCAACACGTGTGCCGGGAGAGGGGGGACGGCGAGGGTCCCGGCTCCCCGGGTTTCTCTGGCAACCATGGTATGCAGTTGCATCGACGGGGCTGTGACCTGTTGCTGGCAAGACCCGGGCCCGGGTGCCAAGGCTGCCGTCTCCACCCCAGCCCCAGACCGTTCCTAGATGGAAGCATAAAAATCTGGGGACTGAGTCGGGGAGCATAGGCGGGACACCCCCATTTCCGCGGAAAAGGGAGCGAGAGCGATCTCAGGCTGCCCGGCCCCCCCCGGCACGTCTTCAGCCCTAGTTGTGGCGGCGCCGCCTCTCTGTTGGTGCTCTCAGGTCGACCTGGCGGGGCCGCGGAAGCGGGGAGGCTGTGCCGGCTGCCCTGGCCGGACGCTGCGCCACTGGAGTGGTGTGGGCTCGGGGGAGAGGTGGGATCGCGCCGGGTCTCACTTTTGATCTGTAGCGGAGATGGGGCCCCTCTCTTGGGCCAGCGTTTTCGAGCCCTGGGCTTGAGACCTGAAAGCAACCTCTTGGATATTGATGTAGAAAGAGGACTCTCCCAGACTTGCTGGCTTCTCCGGAGTTGAGCTCTGCTTAATTCCTAAGGAGCCACACACAGGTCAGGGAACAACCACAATGGGTTTCACGGTTCCCGGCTTGAGGGTCTAGGATAAATTCTATAGGTTCCTGGCCAGGGAAAGAAGAAACCTAATATTATGTGAGCACTTACTAGGTGCGAGCTGCTGTACTGCGAGGGGCTTTCAGTGCCTTTCCTGAAATCACTCCTTCCAAAACCTTGGGAGGT
>PVIR01016588.1:0-36370 GCA_004026965.1 Petromus typicus | reverse complement strand
ATAAGTGAAATAAATAGGTCACAGATAGATACATATCGCATCTTTTCTCTGGTATGAGAAAATGAAGATGTAAATGAGTCCTAGCATTGTATGTTATATATTGTGAAATAGAAAATGCTCAATGTAAAATAAGATGAAAGGGGACAATGTTGAGATTGTAACAAAAAAGTAAGGAAACAAATTTTATATATATGGGGGGCTGGTAGGGTGGGTGGGGCTATGGGAAAAAATGAGAATTAAGTTGTGTCTTATACTGGTACAAATCCCCATTATGGAGTGCAATCATGATGTGTATATTTAATGTACCAATAAAGATAATTTAAAAAAAAAAAACTGGAAAGACATACCTTGCTCCTGGGTAGGAAGAACCAATAATTGTCAAAATGGCTATACTCCCAAAACTTCTCTACACATTCAACGCAATTCTGATTCAAATCCCAACAGCATATTTCATAGATCTAGAGAAAAAAATTCAAACTTTCATCTGGAACCACAAAAGACCTAGAAATCTTTATTGGTATACTACATATACACATCATCATTGCTCTCAACAATGAGAATTTGTACCAGTATATGACACAAGTTAATTCTCATTTTTTCTCATAACCCTACCCACCCTATCACCCCCTATATACATACACTTTGTTTCCTTTCTTTTTTGTTACACTGTCATTATTTTTCCCCCTTCACTCTATTTCACTTTGAGTATTTTCTATTTAACAATATAAAACATACACTTCTAACTCATTCACATCTTTATTTTCTCATACCAGAGAAGAGATGCAATATTTACATATCTGTGACCTATTTATTTCACTTATGAGGATATCCTCAAGGTATGTCCATTTAAGTAGAAATAATTCAAACATCATATTTTATGGCAGAGTAATACTCCATTATGTAGAAGAACCTCAGCTTTCTTATCCAGTCTCCAGTTGATGGAATTTTGGGTTGTTTCCAAGATTTAGCAATCACAAACTGAGCTTCTATAAACATGGGTGCACATATGTCACTGTAATATGAGTCTTTTAATTCTTTTGGGTATATACCTAGCAGGGCAATGGCTGGGTCAAACAGGACATCCAATCCTAGCTTTCTGAGGTATCTCAAACTGATCTTCACAGGGGTTGTACGAGTCTACAGTCCCACCAACAGTGGAGAAGGGTTCCTATCTTTCCACAGCCTCGCCAATATTTGCTGCTGGCTAATTCTGAAATGGCAGCCATTCTTTGTGGAGTGAGATGAAATCTCAATGTTGTTTTCATCTGCATCTCTCGAATGACTAATGATGTTAAGCATTTCTTCATAGGCTTCTTAGCTGCTCTTACTTCTTCCTCTGAAAAATATCTGTTCATTTCAAATCCCCATTTTTGAATTGGGTCATTAAATTTGGGTGGGCTGATTTTTTTAAAGCTCTTTATATACTCTAGATAGTAACCCTTTGTCTGAGGAACAGCTGGTAAAAACTTTTTCCCACCTTGTTGGTTGCCTTTTTGCTCTGTTGGTGGTTTCCTTTGCTGTGCAGAAGCTTTTTAAAAGAATGAAGTCCCTTTTGTTGATTTCTTCAGTCAATTCCTGTGCTACAGAGGTTTTGTTCAAGAAAATTTTCCCTAAGCCAGTGTCTTCTAGAGTTTTACCTAAATTGTTTTACAACAGGTTTAGAGTGTCTGTTTTAATATTTAGGTCTCTTATCCTCTTTGATTTTAGCTTGGTACATGGTGAAAGAGCTAGGTCTACCTTTAGTATTTGGCAAGAGAAAGCCCAGTTTTTCTAGCACCATTTGTTAAAGAGGTTATCTTTCCTCCATTGAGGATTTTTGGCTCCTTTGTCAAAGATGAGGTGGCTGAGTGTATCTGGAGTAATTTCTGGATCTTCTAGTCTACTCCATTGATCCTCGGGTCTGTTACTTTGCCAGTACCACGCAGTTTTTATCACAGTGGCTTTATAGTATAATTTCAGGTTCGGAGTTGTGATACCCCCCACCATGTCCCTGTTGCTTAGAATTGCTTTGGCTATTATAGGTCTTTTGTGCTTCCAGATGAAAGTTTGGATTTTTTCTCTAGATCTCTGAAATATGCTGATGGGATTTCAATCTGGATTTCATTGAATGTGTAGAGTAGTTTTGGGAGTATAGCCATTTTGACAATATTGGTTCTTCCTACCCAGGAACAAGGTATGTCTTTCCATTTTTTGATATCTTTTATCTCCTTTTTCTGAGTACTATAGTTTTCAGAGTAAAGATCTTTCACCTCCTTTGTTAGATTGATTCATAGATTTTTTTTGGGGGGTGCTATTGTGAAAGGGACTGACTCTCCAATTTCTATCTCAGTGGGTCTACTGTTTGTGTATACAAAGGCTATTGATTATTGAACACTGACCTTATAACCAGCTATGTGACTAAATTTGGCAATTAGGTCCAGAAGTTTTTTAATCGAGTTTTTAAGATCCTCTAGATAGAGCATCATGTCATCAGCAAATAATGACAATTTAAATTCTTTTCCTATATTTATTCCTTTTATTTCTTTCTCTTGCCTAATTGCTATGACTAATATTACCAGAACTATATTGAACAGAAGTGGTGAGAGAGGGCATCCTTGTCTTGTTCCTGATCTTAGTGTGAAAGGTTTCAGTTTTTGACCATTGAGTGTGATGCTGGCTGATGGTTTCTCATAGACAGCTTTTATTAGTTTGAGATACAGACCATCTATTCCGATCTTCTGTAGGGATTTAAACATAAATGAGTGTCGTATTTTGTCAAATGCTTTTTCTGCATCAATTGAGATGACCACATGATTTTTGTCCTTGAGTCTGTTAATATAGTGTATAACATTGATTGATTTACATATGTTGAACCATCCTTGCATCCCTGGGATGAATCCAACTTGGTCAGGGTCTATAATCTTTTTGATAACTCTCTGTATTCTGTTTGCCAGGATCTTATTGAGGATTTTTGCATCAATGTTCATAACTGGCCTGTAATTCTCTTTTTTGGTTGGGTCTTTCTCTGCTTTTGGAATCAGGGTAATGGTTGCTTCCAGGAATGGGTATAGGAGTACTGCTTCCCTTTCAATTTCATTGAAGAGTTTCAGAAGTAGAGGCATCAACTGTTCTTTAAAAGTTTTATAGAATTCAGCAATAAAACCATCAGGTCCTGGGCTTTTCTTTTTTGGCAAGTTTTTACTTACATTTTCAATTTCACAGATTGTTATTGGAGTATTTAACATTTCTATATCTTTATTCAGCTTTGGGAGTTCATATGTGTCTAGAAATCTATCCATTTCTTCTACTTTTCCATTTTGTTAAAGTATGAATTTTCAAAGTAGGTGTTTATGATCCTCTGGACTTCCTCTGGGTCAGTAGTAATTTCTCCGTTCTCATTCCTAATAGCATAGATATGGGCCTTTTCCTTCCTCTGTTTAATAAGGTTGGCTAAGGGTCTATCAATTTTGTTTATCCTCTCAAAGAACCAACTCTTCGATTCATTGGTTTTTTTGTACCAATCTCTTAGTTTCTATTGCATTAATTTCTGCCCTGATCCTTATAATTTCTTGCCTAGTGAGAGCTTTGTGTTTGTCTTGCTCCTCTCTTGCTAATCACTTGAGGTTCAGCCTTAATATGTTTATTTGAGCTTACTCCATTTTATGGATGTAGACCTTCACTGCTATGATCTTTCCTTGTAGAACTGCTTTCATTGTGTCCCATAAATTTCTATATGTAGTACTGGGGTTATCGACTATTTAGTTGTAAGACCTGTTCGATTTCTTCTGTAACCCATTGGTTGGTCAGCAGAATGTTGTTTAATTTCCATGTGTTTGTGAGGATCCTGGACTTTCTTTTGCTATTCAGCTCCAATTTAAGGGCAGTATACAAGGGATAACTTCAATCCATTTATATTTGCTTAAACCTGTTCTATGAACAAGAACATGGTCTATTTTGGAAAATGATCCATGGGCAGCTGAGAAAAATGTATATTCTGACTTTGTGGAGTGAAATACTCTGTAGGCATCTATTAAGTCCATTTGCTGAAGAGTCAGGTTGAGCTCAAGGATTTCCTTATTGACTTTTTGTCCAGTTGATGTGTCTCTTTGTGACAGCGAGGTATTGAGGTCCCCTACTATTATTATATTGGAATTTATCTGGTTTTTCATGACCACTGTTTGTTTTATATAGTTGGGAGCATTAGAATTTGGAGCATAGATATTTAAGATTGTAATTTCTGCCTCTTGGATTTTTCCCTTTACTGAAATATAGTGTCCATCTTTATCTCTCTGTATTAGTTTTGGCTTGAAGTCTATTCTGTCTTCAAATAAGATCGCCACTCCTGCTTTCTTGCTCTTTCCAGTCACATGTAGTATTGTTTTCCAACCCTTTACTTTCAGTCCATGGGTTTCTTTCTGAATTAGATGTGTTTCTTGTATGCAGCAGACTGTAGGATCTTGCTTCTTGATCCACTCTGCCAGTCTGTATCTGTTAATTAGAGCATTGAGTCCATTGACATTAATGGTTATGATGGATATAGGCAAATTTAGTGTTGCCATGTTTTTCTGCTCTTGGCTCTGTTATTCTACTTTGCCCTTTTCCCACCAGTTTCTTGTTTGGTCCCATGGGTTGATTCAGTTAGGTCTCATGGATTTGTTACTTTCCTTATTTTTCTCTAAGATATTCTTTAGAATGTTTTGGAGCACAGGTTTCTTATTTGTGAAGCTTTTCAGGTGTTCTTTATCATGGAAGTATCTTATTTCCCCATCAATTTTGAAGGATAGTTTTGCAGGATATATTAGTTTGGGTTGGAAGTTGTTTTCCTTTAGGGCTTGAAAGATTTCACTCCAGGCTCTTCTTGCATTGAGTGTTTGAGTTGAAAAGTCTGCTGTGATTCTGACAGGCTTCCCTTGGAATGTAATTGTTTTCTTTTCTCTGGCTGCTTTCAGTATTTCATACTTTTTTTTTTTTTTTTGATATTTGGAACTTTTATAATTATATGCCTAGGTGTAGATATTTTCCATGTTACAGGAGTGTGGAGTTCTGTATGTTTTGTATATTTGTATGTCCAATTCTTTCCCTTTTCCTGTGAAATTTTCTGCCATTATCTCTGTGAATAGTTTTTTCATGTCTTTAGCATTGTCTCCTGTTTCCTCTGTGACTCCAATCAATCTTATGTGGTTCTTCTTTGAATCATCTAGGAGCTGTTGAATTGATTTTTCATTATTGCTTGCTTTTTCCCATAGATTATGCCTTTCCAGTTCATTGGTTGAGATCCTGTCTTCTAGATCTGAAATTCAGTCTTCTGCCATATGCTTTCTATTGCATAAACTTTCACTTTTTTTCTTAATTTCCTGGACCTCTGCTTGTAGATGTTTAAAAGGTTCCATTGCTTTTGCTATCTTGGATTCTATCAACTCAATGATTTTCTCTTTAGCTTTATTAATTATCATGTTGACAGTGTCCAATATCTCTGCTTTCATCTCAGAGGTCAGTTGTGATTTCCATTTTACTAGATCGGCTTTTGTTACCATTTCCAAGGACTCTAAAGACTGGCTTTCAAACTTCTCTATTTCCCTTCCCCCTGTGTTACCTTGAGGTGAGGATCTTTGGATCTGAGACTTTGTACTTTCCCTCTTTTCTGAGTTTTTGTCATTGCTGTTGTTTTTGGCTTTGTACCTGCCCTGTTTTCTGGCAATGTTTGTGCAAGTCTTAAATATTTAGGACCCTTAAAATATCAGTGTTTCCTGAGTTGTTCTTTACAGTCTGTATTGGGGCCTAAAGAAAAACCTGAAGTTCTGGCACACCATATGAGGCACTCAAACAATACAGTCAGAACACTTCTCTCATCTGCTTAGAGGCAGGAAGGCTTTGGCTCCTACACTTCTACAATGGCTCTGCTTGAGGTTCCAATAGGCCTGCCTACTTACCAATACAGAGTCCCTGGGTTCGCTTGTGTTGTTGGCCTGGAGGCGAGTAGGCTGCAGCCCCTGTGCAGCTGCAATGGTACTGGCTGACGTTCCAACAGGCCCAGCTACTCACCCAATATAGAGTCCCTGGATGTGCTTCTGCACTTGACGTGGAGAAAGGCAGGCTCTGGCCTTGCTTGGCTGCGATGCTGTTGGCTTCTGCTTCCCCAGCTCTGCCTGCTGTTATCCTGAGTCCTGGGTGCTCTTCTGGCGTGAGCCTGGAGGCTGGCAGGCTTTGACCCCAGCGCGACTGCAATGGTGCGGGCCGCCACCTCTGCGGCTCTGCCCGCTATTATACGCAGTCCCTGGGCGCTTTTCCAGGGTGGGCCTGGAGGCTGGTAGGCTCCAACCTCAGCGCAATGTTGGGACCTTGCCTTTTCAAGGCAGGCACAGCAGTCACTGAGCCAAATTCCCATCCCAATCTTCCTTGAACATTCACTTGTATTCAAAGTATATGAGCATGTATGTACACATATTTGTTGAGCCTAATAAATGTATTATTCAATAACGCAGTATTGATTTATTAGTGCCATGGCATGCAGAACCGCATTTATATGCTCCTAGAATCAGCTGCCATTTCCCCTCTGGAATAAGACAAAAACAAACAATTGCAAAAAGCCAGCATTGAGTGAAGTCCTAAGAATCATCAGTTATAAAGCAGTCACTAGTAAGGAAACTTTAGTTTAGAGAGATTAAATAATTCACATAACATCACAAATTAAAGCAAGCAAAGACCCAGGGGCTTCTCCTTTAAAAATGAAATGCCCTTCGTCCCAAGTGGAAGGGCATCCTTCCATCCTTCTTATATTTCTGAATGAATAAGTAAACTGACAAGTGCTGTACAGTATGGAGAAGAGCTGAACTGAAGGTATTCTGAGCTAACAGTACCTCCTGCTTGGATATGAGTCTGACTTCCCTAAAGGACTCATTAGATTAAAATGATTTACAGTAAATTACAGAAAATCACTCTATAGTCCCAAGTTATCTTCATCGGTGTCCCTTACCCTTGGCATTGCACTTAGGCAGTCATTTTTTTCCTATTTTGATTTGTTTTGCTCTTGCTTGTATTTTGCAAGGATGCTATGATAAATCAAATTCCAGTGGAGATCATGGGATATACCAGAAGGCAAGGCTCACAATTAGTAACCCAAAAATGTGTTTTCCTGCCCTCAGCTCTTTTCTTTTGCAATAAATATTATTCATGAGTCATGATTGTTGGATAAAAGTCATGCTATCCCAGAGTATGTGGAGTATTTTGTGGCTATTGAGAGAGAAGACTGAGAAAAAAAGAAGCTCCACTCATATGCTCATGGTTTTGTTTATTTCTTAGCAAGAAAAAGGAAGAAACCACAAAACCATAACTTACAGATCCTGTGTGCCAGGAACACCACTGAAGGTAGCACATTTCACTGTGGGTCTAACCTGGCAACTCGTAACTCAGCGTCTTGACAGAATGGGAACATCACTTAACAACATCAATACAATCATCCCCACTCCTCATACATCTTCCATTCACAGCCTATATTTTAAGAGATGTTTGTTGCTTCTTTTTTTAATGTTTGTTTTCCCTTCAGCTCTTTTTCCTCCTTGGCTTGTTCCCTCAGGATCATGGACAGGAAAATATATTTTATCTCTTTCCTTCCTAGGTCACAGTCCCTTTTCTTACTCCATTTAGAGTAATTGATGCAAAATGTGTCAAGAGAAACAAAACTGAGAGAGAATTACAGTGGGTTGGAAAGAGGTTTGTTAATAGAGGACATTAAAACAGCAGATAGTGGGGGTCCCTGACAACCTGGCAAGAGTAATGTGATTTCCTTGAAGATAAATGTACTTTCCCCTGTATATGTCACTTCTGTTGTCAAGCAAAGATTGCCACTGGTTGGATAAAATGCATGTGCTTCTCTTTTTCCAGAGCACATAATTATAGTGCATTTCATTATTTCTTTTGCTTTAGGAGAGGCCTTGTATTGACTTCTAGCAAATGAAATGTGACTGGCAGGGATATGTGCCTCTTCTACCTGTTACATATATTAATTTTGAATATGTTCTTTTTGCCTTTTGGCTGTCAGAGATGACAAGAAAGATCTTGATGACCATGTGTTGAAATTAGCAGTCTTGATCAACCTGAGTCACTAAGTAAAGGAACGCCACCCATAATAAATAAATTTCCATTACTCTGAGCTACTACAATTTGGGTCTACATGTTGTAATAGCTAACTTACCAGTACTGACACATTCTGTTTTCTGGAATTTTGGTCATAAAACAGGTAGCAAAAGACCTATAAATTGTTCCAACTCTGCAGCTGGAACTCTAAATATAGTTTTTATCCAAGAGTCATTTTTAGTTTTTTTGTATTTTCTTATTTACTTAACAGTAAAATTAATAGTTGATCAAAGAATCATAGACATTAGATCTTTAATGTTAGAAGACCATTTAGCCCAGTTCCTTTACTACACAAGGGGTAGGGGCAGAGCAAGCAGCTTATTTGAACCAGATCTTACCAGTTAAAAGCAAAATTGGCATCAGAATCCAGGAAAATTATTCTCAGTCCATGGTTCTTTTATATTTCCCCAAAGCCCCTCCTTTGAGCATGTGAATCTGTGGGTGGACATTCTTGTTCTAGCCTCTAACGTATACTACCTACCATAACTTTCTTTTTGTTTCTACCTTCTGGTAGCATGCTGGGAATGACCTTGGCCGAACATACAGGAAATTTCTTCTTTCAAAGAACGGCTTCTCATAGCAAGGATGAGAAGAATACTGAGTGTATAAAAGTGTGACTGGAAAATGAGCATGCTTACAGAGTTTTAGTGAAGACAAAGTGATAATAAATATGATGTGTGCAGAGTAATGTCTCGCACGGTGGAAACACTTGTGATTCTTCATTTTTTTTCACTACAGCAGCAGTGTAACTTAACAATCCAAAGCTATTCTGCTTAAGTCCAAATTTTTATTAAATTGTTGACTAGCTGAGACCTTAAACAGGTCTCTTAATTTCTCTACCTTCACTTCTTCTGTAAAAAGTGTGTAAAAATAGAACTCTCATAATGATAAGTCAGTGACTAAAGATGTAAAAACAACAGTACCCAGTACATTTGCATTTTTTAAATATTTACTACTCTTTATTTAAGGACTGTTAACCTAACAGTATCTTAATACGACACCAGGAAAATAACCCCTTTCCTACTGCAGCAGTTCCCTATTCATTCTAAGGAAATACGTGGAAGGTTTGTTAATATACCCAGTACTATGTTACCTAACAGATCATTTAAACACATGATCAGGTCACCCTCAGGCAAAAGCAGAGAAAATATGAGAGAGGAAGAAATTAAGAGAGGGAAAGCAAACTCTACCTCTGAGGAATTTATCAGGAAATCTTGGGAAAAGCCACTTTAATTTCAGCAGACCTATAAGTTTCAGGTATCTTAGCAGTGGCTCACTTTGGATAATGTATTAGGTGGGAGATACACAATGAATAATCTTCACAGTGTTTAGTTATTCCAGGATTAGGATGCCAAAATTTGCTTTTAACCATTTATGCTTGAGTTTGCCCTCCTTTTACAAATGATATAATCTCTTTTCAGAATGTAATGGAATTTTGGAATATTTACTTCTCCAATGTGTTTGAAACCAGAAGTCAGAATTCTGATTTTTTTTTCAAGTTTGGGAATATTTGCATACCCATAATGTGATTCTGGAAGATGAGGCCAACATCTAAATATACAATTAATTTATGTTTCATTTATATTTTGTATACAAAGTCTGAATGTAATTTTATACAATATTTTTACCACACAAACCTCTTGAATAGAAGCCAAATATGAAAGTCAGTATGAAGCCAAGTATGAAATTTTTTACTTAGATGTAGTGTTGATGTCCAAACATTTTTGATTTGGGAACATTTTGCATATGGATCTTCAGATTAAGAATGTTCTGATTTGACACTGAGTAAACAAAAGTCATTGTGTTGAGTTCTATCCAGTTGTGAGCCTTTCTCATAATTACTTTCATTTTTCATTGAGTAAAGTTCATCAACACATATGACCCTCATTCTCAAATACAATCAAAATATTCTTCCAAGGAAAATGATCTCAAAGTATTTTATCTTTCAGGAGTAATCACACACACACACACACACACACACACACACACACATGAACATGCACACATTCTTGAAGAACTTTATATCTGGAAGATTTCAGGAAACTAAGCATTTAAAAACCAAGACCTGATGAATATTTTACAAAATGTTTTGTGAGTACCTGCATATCTGTGTGTTGACCCCAGGTTTAGTGTGTTGATGTCCTCATGTTTACATGCTTCTAAGCAGGATTGAGAGAAGGCAATGGCAGGAGCTCAGATCTCCCAGCCCATGGCCTGTCCTGAGTAGTACTGCAGGGCTGTCCTGCAGGCTGTCCCTCCTCACACTCTCTGTGCCCTGACTGCAGAAGGATTCAGTTCCCTGGCGGAGGAAATACAGAAGCCCAGGTGAATGGGGAAAAGAGCTTGCTCCTAACCTGATTAGTTATTTGGGTGGAGAAGACAGAAAATAGAAATCCCACCGAGTAAATACAAAAAGAACAAAGTAAGAAAACTGATACTGAGTTCTCATTCTATGCCAGAATCTTTCCTATTAAAATTAATATTATCATTGAAATAAATATTTTATACATTTATTGTATATGATATGATGTTCTGAAATATGCATACTTTTTTAAGTTAGGAGAGTTTTATTAGAAATAGAGAAAAATAGCTCCTAGACCTCCAGGAGGGGTTCCAAATGGAGTGGCCAAGGAGTCCCTTTGTCAGGGGTAATTAACACAGCAAAGGCTCAATGTAGACATAATACAACCAAACTATACCCCAGCTATAGGATTACAAGTATAGACACTTAGCTAATATTGACTCTATAAGAGTACAAGGAAAGAACAAAGATATTTTGGGAAAGGTGTGGGTCCAGGTGCTCTGGTCACCAACCTGGGTGACTGAGGCCTGTTTAGACTCCCTAGACTAGCCTGACATACAAACAACTTGGGTTATGACTGGAATTTTAGCTGTAATTTATGAAAAAGTCTTGAGTTATACTCCAAATGCTGGCTGTTTATGCTTTCAGATAGTCTATTTAACTCTTAGAGTTCTGGAAAGGCCAGGGGTAGTGGCTCATGCCTGTAATCCCAGCACTTGGGAGTCAGGGGCAAGAGGATAGCCATAAGTTTAAAGCTAACCTGGGCTACATAGTGAGTTTAAGGCCAGCCTGAACTACAAAGCAAAACTTTGTCTCAAAAAAAAAAAAAAAACAAAACAAAACAAAAAAAAAAACTACAAAAAAAGTTCTGGAAGGAACATGACAACATCTTTTCCTATGTAGGGTTAAAATCCTGGCCCAACGTCTCTCTTAGGACACCGACAACTGCCTGGAGAAGAAACTGTGGCCTAAAATTATACAGCAAAGAGAGTTGGATGTGCAGAGGAGCTTGAATCTTCAGTTGACCAGCTTGAGTTACAACCTGCCCTTGTGAATGAATTAAGTTTGTAAGTCAAAGGTACACTATACTGTTAGTGTAAACAGTTAATTCCAAGTTAGTGTTTATCTGTTAAGGAGGCCTGTCATCCTGGCAAAGCAGCTCTGTCTTGAAGCCTGGCCTTCTTCACATGCACCTCTAGCTACAATTCTGATCTTTATTGTTGTGCTGACTTCCTTGAGAGTCTAGTCATGCTCTGACTCTATTAATTTCTCTCTAACTTTGACATTAATAATAACTTCCTCCAGAGCTATTCCTAAATGCAGTCAGAGGAGAATGGGAGAAGTTTTAATCTAGCTGCATCAAGCTGAGTACAGTTCATCTAGAGGAGACCACAGTCAGCAGCCTTCTCCAGAGAACTGATCTAAGGGGCCTTGGACAGAAGTCATGGTGCAGTTTAGAAGATATGATCTCTCTTTACAAGGTTGATCTAGTGGATCCTGGTAAAAAGAATCTGGCACATTTATCATTGTTTCCATCTGCACCATCACTTAGAGTTTGGCAGCCTCTAGGCGCGAATAAACAAATTTTCCAAGAGATTAAAGCACATATGACCAAAGCATCAGCACTAGAATGGAAAACAGATTGGGAAAAAAGCCATGTCCAAGCACAGATCTTAAGGGACTGGAACAGCACTTGTAACCATTGGCCCCTAGACATCTCTACTGACTCAGGTTATCTCTGAGTCTGATATTTCTTTGTCACAAGTCCCTCCAATTTTTGCTGGAAGAAGATGGAGAGATTGGAGATTTTTAAGGGCAGTTTTAGCTAAGGAATTTAAAGACTCCCGCTGAACTTCCAACTGTAGCTTTCTAGCCTCACTGAACCATAACAGTGATCAGCTAGAAGTACAGCTGGAAACTGAGAGCAGGAGTCAGTGATTGCAGCCCAGTTCTCTACCTGTGGTATTTTTATATATCTTTTGGTTATACTTTTTGCTAGATGTTTAAGACCAAGTAAAAATGAGACAGAACCAGTGTTTACTCAAAATTAATCTCTTGCTGCTTATCAAGGTCAGTTAAACTTTTCAGGAGTTACTTTTGGGACCATGTACAGAGCTTCTCGGCTCCTTTCAGTGTCAGCTGCCAAGGTGGGTCAGAGTCTTGCTTGATGGACAACAATTATAAAGTTTTGTAGACAAAATATGAGATCAAGAGCAAGATAACATTTTAGCATAACAATCATGATGTTATTTAGAAATATGCATGCATTTGAAATGCCTTAACCAAACTAGTTAATTCATACATTACTTCACCTAATTATCACTATTTGGGTGGCAACATTTAAAATCAAGAATGTATTACATAATTTAACTATAATCACCATATTATACAATAGATTTCTTGAAAGTATTTTTCCTATGAAAATGAAATGTTGTAAGGTTTTGGTAAACTTTTTGCATACCTATTTAACAAGACATTGACAATGGCATTCTGAGATGTCAGTAGTGGAAGTGTGCCTCGGCTGCCACTCTGAACTCTTGTTTCCATGACTGTATACAGAGTTACGAGAGACAAAGCAACTGAAGAGCAGGGCATCCAAACCAAGATGAAATGGCAAGTTACCTGGCCAACTGCCTGGAACCATCTCCAGGCCCGTTAAGTACAGAAACCACAAGTTCCTATTTCCTCTTTTTCACTCTTTGATGCCACCAAGGAAGGCAGACTCAGATCATTTAAAACTCAGCAATCGCATACCATTTCCAAAGGGGGAAGAAACACAGAGTCAGATCCCTACATTGTCTGGAGTAGAAAATTTTTGAAATACATATTTTTAGTTCTTCAAAAAGAAGTTTAGTTCTTTAAAACACTGTTTATAATAAATCATATGTCTCTGTTTTTAAATTGTAATCAACTATAGGGTGAGAGCTGCTCTTTTATAAAAACTCTGAAATTAAAACAACCACTTAACACTCCAATCTAATGCCTGCAGTAAATCAAACGTCCTTGTTGTTTAGATTTTAGCTGAACAGGTCCATATAAAAAAAGGGATTTTTAGCACTATTTATAAGAAGAATTGTCTCTCCAAACCCATCCAACAATTTTTTTCATTCTTTAGGTAAAACTTCAGCAGGAACCTAAGTAGAGTATAGGCAGGCTACCAATAACTTCTTATGCCAGACATGATACAACAGGTCAGATTTTAATGTACACACAAATCTACAGCAGCTTAAAAGTAGTTGGTCCAAAAAAGTGTCCCATAAATCACCACCACTGGCTTGGAGGACTCAGAGGGCATCTGTGTTAAAACTACACCCTGTCACCAGCACACTGCGTGACCTTGGAGATATCACTTAACCCCTCTGCTTCTTGGCCTTCCTATATTTGACATCCCTCCTACTTACCCTATGTCTTCGAGATCAAACTTTCTTAAAATCACTCCGTGTGGCAGAGAGCTCTTTACAGGTTCTCTGAAGGGAATTTGCCTCATGGACTTTTCTGAGAATCTTTTCCACAGAGTGAATCAAATGATTGTTTTTCCTCTAGAAAAAGCAAATTCTATCCCCCAACTAGATTTCCCAATCTTGCCAAAGACAGCAAAACAGATATGAGAGCAGCAAAGTGTAGGAAGAAAAGTATTATATCGTAAATCAGGAAAACCAGTTTCCAACCCTGGTTCTGCCACTCCCCACTTCAGGAAAAGACACTTGACCTTCGATGTCTGTTTCCTCATCTGTGAAAGGTGAGGTTAGAATATGAGCTACTTGTAAGCAAAACCACACTGTACCAGCACATGAAAAAGACAGACAACTGATGGAAAAGGGGAGAATCCAAAACAAGACTTAACTACTTATGGAAATGGTTTATGGGGCAGGTGATATCTCAGATGACAGGAACAAAGTGGGCACTTTACTAGATGACATCAGAGCAACTGGATAACCATTTCAATAAAAATTAGTCTAGACCCATTCCTAACAGCATTTATAAGTGGATCTGGACTATCAGAGTAAAAATATAAGCCATTTGAGTACTTAAAGAATACAAAGGTGAGTTCCTTTATAACCTTTATAACCTGGGTGCAAGTAAAGGCTAGAGATGATTCAAAGTCCATATGCAATAAAGGAAACTAGCAGATGTGATTGCCTACTGCAAACAAAGAGAAAAACAAATGACAAATTAAAAGATAGCATGGAAATTATAGGCTAGCTGTTCCTAATATTTAAAATTTTTTAATTAAGAAAATAATCTGATATAAAAATGAACAAAAGACTTACACTTTTAGTTTAGGGCTAAAAGCATTCCCTAATCTCATTTGTACAGAGGTGGTACCTGCCCCATAGTGGCAGGTGGCATGACCTGGAGGGGTACATTTGTCCCACACTATCATGTCTCTTCTTCCTGCTGACCCTGAGTTGGGCTTTTTCCCACCATAGCCGTTCCCTTTTTCTGCCTCGGTGCCAACCACCATGGACTGACCTCACTAAAATGCAAACTTCTCCTTCTTTAAGTTAAAGGTATCATATATTTTTGACTCTATGGCAAGAAAATGGATTAGAAATTTCAGCAAAAATTTTTAAGTTCTGCAATCATATAAAAAGGTGTTCACGTTTATTCATAACAAGAGAAGTTGAAAACAAGACTATCAGGAAATAAATTATTTTACTGGACTTATACAAATTCAAAAGTTTGACGATATGTCTTGTAGAGTTGGCTGGGAAGGAAAATGGCTTTTAAAAATTAACTCTAGCAGCACTGAGCACAGATAGTGCCCCGATCTTGTTTTCTCAGTACCGTTCTCCCTGTTAGAGGAAATGCAGACACTTGGAGAAAGGACTAATGTAGCGCTATCAGAGGATATCCAGCAGGAGCCTGGAGCATCTTGCTTTGGAAACATTAAAAAAAAAAAATTGCTGTGATAGAACACAGGAACCATTTTGCAGAGACACCACCTAACACAATCTATTATTAGCCTATGCATACAAGGGATGGGGAGTTGGATGGAGGGCAGGAGAATGGGAAAAAATGAGAATCAAATTGTATCATGTCCTGGTCCAAACCATCAATGTTGAATGTGATCATAATGTGTATATAAAATGTACTAATAAAATCAATTTTTAAAAAAACAAAATTTTTATATTTCCCCATAAAAGGAAATAAAGAAATGAATAAATGGCAATGTATTTGATAAAGTAGTAATTCATGAGTCCTATATGTATCAAAATAGATAAATAAATACAGTAGAAGAAAGTATTTTCCTTTACAATAAATTCTAGTAAATAAATGTGGGTGAGTTTGAAAATCAATATTTAATAATTATCCTAGTAATGCTTGAGATAGTCAAGAATTATCAAAGATTTTGAAATTAGATGAAAAACACAGCATTTGCATAGACTAAAATGTCTCCCCATTAATTGCTTATGAAATTCTTAAGAGAAGAATAATAACTATCTAGCACTGAAACCAGAGAACACTTGGACTAGGTTTCCAAATTAACATTTGCTATGAAAAGTAAACTGAATCATGTGCTTCCCACATTTCAAAGATAGAGAAGGACATAATATCCTTATGATTGATTCTGGCTGAGAGCATATAACTTGTACCTGATCATGAAGAAATATTCTAATGAACTCATGCTAACTGACATTCTATAAAATACTTCGTCAATCATCTGAAATGAACAGATATTTTTCAGAGGAAGAAGTAAGAGCAGCTAAGAAGCATATGAAGAAATGTTCAACATCATTAGTCATTCGAGAGATGCAGATGAAAACAACATTGAGATTTCATCTCACTCCGCATACAATGGCTTCCATTTCAGAATCAGCCAACAGCAAATGTTGGCGAGGCTGCAGAGAAGAAGGAACCCTTTTCCACTGTTGGTGGGACTGTACACTCATACAGTCCCTGTGGAGATCAGTTTGGAGATTCCTCAAAAAGCTAGGATTGGAGGTCCCATTTGACCCGGCCATTGCCCTGCTAGGTATATACACAAAAGAATTAAAAGACTCATTTCACAGTGACATATGTGCACCCATGTTTATAGCAACCCAATTTGTGATTGCTACATCTTGGAAACAACCCAAATGTCCATCAACTGGAGACTGGATAAAAAAAACTGGTTCTTCTACAAAATGGAGTATTATTCTGCCATAAAAATTGATGTTTGAATCATTTCTACTTAAATGGACATACCTTGAGGATATCCTCATAAGTGAAGTAACTAGGTCACAGATGGGTACATATCGCATCTTTTCTCATAAAGATGTAAATGAGTCCTAGAATTGTATGTTATATATTGTGAAATAGAGAATGCTTAAAGTAAAATGGGGTGAAGGGGAAAAAATAATGAGATTATAACAAAAAAGTAAGGAAACAAATTTTATGTATATGGAGGGGCAGTAGGGTGGGTAGGGGTATGGGAAAAAATGAGAATTAAGTTGTGTCTTATACTGGTACAAATCCCCATTATGGAGTGCAATCATGATGCATATATGTAATGTACCAATAACGATTTTTTTTAATTTTTTAAAAAATACTTGGCCCATATTCTTTAAAAAAAAATATATGTCAGGAAGGAAATGTTAAAGAACTGTTCCAGAGATTAAATGTCCTAGTAACTAAATGCAATATAAATGTTAAACTGGATCCTGTTTTGAAAGAAGGAGATATTTAAAAAGGCATTATTGATCACTAGAGAAAGTTGAAATATAAACTATAGATTAAAGTATCAGCTCAGTTTTAACTTTCTTATATTCAGGGTCTGTTCCACTGTTATACAAGAGGATATCCTTGTTCTTAGGATGTTTATAAAGGACCTATACTCAAACTTTCTAATAAAAGCTCAACTATAATGTTCTTAAATGCAGGCACTATCACACGCTGTAAAGGATAGAATGTGCAGTGTAAGGGGAGACTTTGGTGCAAATTCCATCCTCACCAATGACTCCTACATTTTGACTTTTGAAAGTTTTAAACTTTTAGACCCTCTGTTACCTTCTCTACAGTGAGACTAAAAGGATATGCCTTGGAGTAGATTTTGAGGGGGTTGTTTTGTTTTGTTTTGTTTTTTGAGAGAGTCTCACATTGTGGTTCAGGTTGACCCTGAGCTCAGCCTCAAACTCACATCACAGCAATCCTCCGGCCTTTGCCTCCCGAGTGCTGGTATTACAGGCGTGAGCCACCACAAGCACTGTTATGTGGTACTGGTTGCTGCTGGGTGTGAGTCTCCACATCCAGTATGGTATGTGGTTACCAGGGATGGAACCTGGGTCCTTGCACTTGCAAGATAGGCACCAGAACCAGTGAGCTAACTCCCCGGCCCCAGAACTTGAGTATTAACTGAATAATCTGTGTTAACCAAGCAATACTGAAAACACCAATAAATTACCAGCACCCTCCTTTCTCCACCTATTTCTTCTAAGAACTAGAATGCTTTGGAAACTCATCAATGTTTTTCATTTTACAGCTAACATAACACTGCAAAGAATGTAGTAGTGGGATTATCAACAAGTTAATAAGCAACTTAAAACTACATATAATATAAGCTCAGAGTTCTGTGTCAATTTCTTACACAAATGTTTCACAAATGAGTGTCCTATTTTGATTTGAACACTAGCTCCAGAAGTCAAGACTTGTTGACGTCTAAACCTTAGCTTTCTTATCTACAAATCACACATAATAATAGCTTGCGTGTTTCTTGAAAAGGCTAGAAAGAATATCTGGGAAAGCCTCAGTTCTTGAAGTGAAAAAGATGGTTCCATAAATAATAGGTTCCATAATAATATAATAATATGATAGGTTTCATAATAAGGGTACCATTGAATATTTATCAGTTCAGTTTTACACTTCTTGGCAAGAAGTTTTGTTGTTGTTTTCTAAGAATAATGAACACATTTCTAAGAAGAAAATGGTAGATTACAGAATTTGCCAGAACTTTGGTGCTCAGCCCCACATGGTTGCTTTTCAGTGTGGCCAGTCAAGAGCAGAAATTGCCGTTCAAGTAAATAATAACCAAATGGAGACTGGATTATGCCTCATTAACTACTGAGGAACTGCCTATTAATGCATTAATCCATAGTGAAACTGTCTTAGGAATATAAACGTAGCTAGTGATGTAACTAAGAGATAAAAAGAAATGAATTTTATCTTTAGGGACAAAAAAACTTTTTAAATTTCTCTCCAATTTGAAAGGAAATAGTACTAACAGAGCTAAGAGAGGAAGTAACAGTCGGAAGTGGCGGCCATTCAGACAAAAGGCATGGAAAGTGAAGTGACACCTAAGTGAGCTGGAAATTCACTCCCTGAAAATGGAAATGAGAAGCCAGACATCAGCAGCAGGGGTTGTAGGACAGGAAAATCCTGTGGCTTCCTTCAGTGATCAGAGTGATATATCTTGCCAAGAAATGCTCTGTAAGGCTCTCAGATTCCATCTGTACGCTAAAGGTTCTCTTATGCACACTCAACAGAAAGGGTGCTTTCTGCTAATTTCTAAAGCATGATTTAGAAAACTAATGTACTGTGCTTTCTTGGGAGATGGGGTTTCCAAATGTGCTATCCTGGGTTCAGCCAACGCTGTGTGACTCGCCACATCCTAGTTAGTTGTCACTTCCTTGGTTTGAGGACAAAGATAATTAAAGTTTTTTACAAAAGACAAATATCAAATCAAATACCATACAACACATCTGGAGATGTCACTCATATTAAGACAGGATATAGTACTATAATGGTGCAAGCCAAATGTACTTGACTGTGGCAGTGTGGTGACCTAAGCCAGTGGAATCCAATACAAAGTCCATCCACTTTGCAGGATACTATAGATTTCCTCCTCTAATCCACTTTTAGGGCAACTGCTCTGACCTCAGCCAATCCAGAGAGGATTCTAAGAGTGGACTTTTGTCTTTCCCTACATTGTCATACCAGTTGAAAAAATAAGTGAAGCCATATTGCATGTCCACTTAATGATTTATTGCTCAAATTTGACCTATCAGTAGGGAAGCAACAGGTCTCTTGTAACCAAGAATTTCCCAGACATGTAAGGTTACTTCAGATTTTTTTTAAAAACTACCTTTCTTCTTCCTACGCTCTCCTACTTTGGCTTGATGCAATTCCCTCCTTGTACTTTTTGGAGAAGGTGATACAGGGCCACCCATCTTGGCCATAACCAGTCTGGTCATTCCAATTACTATTTTTTTTAATTTTATCTTTATTGGTACATTAAATATACACATCATGATTGCACTCCATAATGGGGATTTGTACCAGTATAAGACACAACTTAATTCTCATTTTTTCCCATAGCCCTACCCACCCCACCACCCCCTCATATACATAAAATTTGTTTCCTTACTTTTTTGTTACAATCTCAACATTGTCTTCTTTCACCTTATTTTACATTGGGCATTTTCTATTTCACAATATATAACGTACAATGCTAGGACTCATTTACATCTTCATTTTCTCATACCAGAGAAAAGATGCGATATGTACCTATCTGTGACCTATTTATTTCACTTCTGAGGATATCCTCAAGGTATGTCCATTTAAGTAGAAATGATTCAAACTTATCATTTTTTATGGCAGAGTAGTACTCCATTCTGTAGAAGAACCACAGCTTTTTTATCCAGTCTCTAGTTGATGGACACTTGGGTTGTTTCCAAGTTGTGCTATCACTTTAACAGGAGTGTTTTGGAGTCCCATTTAGATAGAAATACACAAAAACTTTCTCTGATGAAAATAATAAACTTAAATCCAATTTTTCACATATAATAAGCATAATAATAATTTTTCAGGCCAGGGATATAGTTCAGTTGTTCTGGTGCCTGTCTTGCAAGTGCAAGGACCCAGGTTCGATCCCCAGTAACTACATAACAATACTGGGCATGGAGACTCACCCCAGCCGCAACCAGTACCACATACCATAGTGCTGGGTGTGGTGGCTCACGCCTGTAATCCCCGCACTCGGGATACTGAGGCAGCAGGATTGCTGTGATGTGAGTTGGAGGCTGAGCTCAGGGCCAGCCTGAACCACAAAGCAAGACCCTGTCTCAACAAACCTTTTAAATAATAATAATAATAATAATAATAATTTTTCTGGGTGCTCATTGACAGATAAATGGCAAAGAAAATGTGATTTATATAAATATATAATTGAGTATTATTCAACCATAAAGAGGAACATAATTCTCACATTTTCAGGAAAATAGATGGGACTGGCATTATTATGTTGAGAAAAATCAGCTAGACTCAGAAAGATAAGAATCATCTATTTCCCCTTAAATGTCAAACTTTAAAAAATAATATCAAAATAGAAGGGATACCATTATTAAGTAAAAGGAAAGAGAAAAAGGGGAGGGGAGAGTGGGTAATAGAAGAGGTGAATATGATCAAAGTATATTATATACATTGAAGTGCCCTCCCCCAAAAAGGTAAGCCTGAAGGAGAGGATAATGGCAGGGGCTGATGGAGAGCAATGATTGAAGTGTGTTATGCACATATTTATATCCACGAAAATGTAGCCTCTTACTCTTAATATGCAAGGAAACCAATGCAAAATTAGAGATCAATATTAAAAAATGAGTCTTGGGTGCTATGTAATAAACCCATTATCCCAGTCACCTCTCCCCTGGTCAAGCCATAAGTTTCTTTTGGACAAATTACAGCAATATATCCTCTATATTCTTCTTTTATCTTATATAGTAAAAAAAAAAAGGAATTAATAAACTATAAAGGCCTGAGAGAAAATTTTGCTAAGCTTACTCCAAGAAAAAAATATTTTTAAATAGCTAATGAGACTATCCTTTTCTTGAGATTATTGTGCCATTGTGTGAACTCTACCCAACTGTTCCAGGTTAAGAACTTGTCCTCCGTGTCTTGTTGTCCCATATTTTTCCTCATGACTGGATAATGCTCCTAGTTAAATTATTCTTACCTATTCTCCAAACTGTATGAAACCCTCTCTGAAATTCCTAAATACATATGTGCTTTCTGCGATCCGCCAGAGTGATGGCAGGAAGTGACGTTAGATGGAGATACAGTGCCGATACCATGGATGTACTGTGACTTGTGTTCGCTTTTCATGTCTGAATGTCTACCACCAAAGTTGAGCCTGTCCTCTGATACTGCAACATTTACTTTGTCCTTAAAACTATCACGAGTCGTGCTAACCATAGCCCTGTCTCCTTACCCAGCTCTCTACTGACTCAACAAGATTTGACCACCAAATCCAGATACCAACATGACGATGTGATGGAACTCACCAACTAATCCTTCAACCTGCTGAAAATAGGACAAGAAGCCTAGAAACAGTCAAGACATAGAGAAGAAATATTGGATGGAGCTGATCATTTCAAACAAGAGTTAAAGTGATTTATGGGGAGAGCTGGCTGAAAACTATATTTTTGACAAACAATTCTATCGCTATGGAAAGTTGGGGGTTTTCGTTGATTCCAGGAGCATACCGGAGCTGCAAGTAGAGAAATGCACTTGTTAGAGTAGCGTTTTCATTATTAACGCATTAGAAAATGGAGCTTTTACAAGAAAAATGTTAATCCTCATGAGGAATTGGCATTTCATAACCATCAAATGTTTCACCTTCACAGAGGCTTTAAGACAGTTTTTTAAATCTTGCCACACTCTACCACAGTTTTCTTCATTAACATCAAAGGTGAAATTCCTCAATGCATAAGTCTGAGGCTTTTACATTAAGTTTTAATAAGATCTCTCAACATCTCTAAGTCGTTTCTCTCTCAAGTTCACTATTGGTCATCTTCTGTGTGGACAGTGAAGTATGCAGTGTTTTTGCAAATGTTACAATATTCTAGTGGAAGATGTAGTGCTCAGGCCCCTCATTCTGTCTGCCTCTGGTTTGTATCAACCTGACACTCTGTGGGTCAGCTCACTCATCCTTAATACATTGTTTGAATGCACTGTAAAAGCAATATTCATGGAGTGGTATAAATATGACACCCCTAAAATTATGGCAGGTTAATTTAAATACTCCCATTTCTTCTACAGAGCTCATAGAAATGTAAATGTTTCACAATTTAAGAAGTATACAGATAAAAAAAATATTGTGTGATGGATGGAACAGAAACAAAATATGGAAGGAGGTATCCTTGCTTTTTAAGACTCTTTTTCACACATCATTGTTTTGTAACTTTGGAGAGAAATGTTACTAAACTTCTACCATCTTAACAGGAAACAATATTTTCTATAAAATACATGAATTTGTAAGATTCCTTTTCCAAATTCCATTGAGAAAGTCAAGGACAAAAAAACCCCAGATGGCCAGGACAACAACAGCAAACTACATTCATCAAGGAAATGAGACTAGAATCTAAACTTCCCCATGTGGAATGAAACTACCTGATTGTTAAATTACTGTACTAATTTTACACAGCTTAGTTAATATAACACATGACAGGAAACTAACATGTATTATTAATCACCATTCTCATTTGGTTCCCCTGAAATCTGATTTTCCAGGTATGAAAATATTTGCAGTCTACACAGGGTCTAGAAAGCATTTTGAAAGAGGAAAAAATACTGATAGTTCCAAGTAGTTGCCAAGTAATGTATGACTTCACACAGAAATTAGAAAAGACTTGGCTGAAATTGCTTCAAATCATCAGTTAAAAGGTTATCAAAAGCACACAAAAAAGGAGTCCTCAAATCCAGAAAAAAATATTTTCTTACAACCAAAGAATTCCTAAGGGTAATATTGATAGTCGAATTTCAAAATTTGTTGCAGCATTTATCATTATGCCTAGAGAAAAGTTATATTTCTTTTGGAGATAAATATGAGAAAGTTCAAAATAAATTTGTATCTATATTTCATCTCATTCTTACATTAGTACCAGATATATTACTCCCTATCTTATGATGATTCAAATGAAAATACTAAAATGAATATAATAACCAAGTTCAATTGAACAACTCATTAAAATATTTTTTTCTTTTGAGAGGAATGCATAGTATATCTTCACAAATAGTTTCAGTTGATGAAGAGCTTCCTGACATGAAAGTTGGCAACAGAGAGTCAACAACATAAGGTAACGTTGAGTCATAGACCAAAACTCTAGCTAAAAGCTTCAAAGACCCTAAGAATTACTGGTGAATAACATTTAAATCCATTGATATGAGAAGAATTTTAAGTATTTTTTCCAAATGCAGATGTCTGTAGAAAAATGAATTCAGCGAAGACTTGACTTGATTTCTTTAAGAACTTTTTTAAAGAAAACCCACCTCCTGATGTCAACTCAACTGTGAAACTTTCGGCAATCAAATTGTTGTCCTATGGGGCCCTCTTCACTCTGAATTTTGTAATTGTGGGCAATCACTACACACAGCATTCTCCCAGCAGGCAAGCCAAAATCCGAGATGCCTGCCCAGGTTCTATCTTTTTCAATTTACTCTGACATCCTCAGTTCCTTTCATAGGAAATGAACATTAGCCTCTTTTGAATCTGTCTTACTCCCTGATGTCCTGTCCAAAAGTCCAGTTGTTAGAAACTAGTCAGTTTTTACCTGACCCACACGCATAATTGAAATGCAATTCTACAGGTGTTTGGCAGATGAACTAAGAGGAAAGCTTCTGCAATTTCCATTTTCATTCTACAGTCCCACTGTCTTATGCTTAAATCATTTTCTTTTTTGCTTGTTGAATCTAAGTGAATGCTAAAATAGTTACTAAAGGGGGGCCATATTATGGTTTCTATTCTCTGTTAAAATTTGCCAAGTTTGCATATTAGTTTCATCATTTTGTGACCCATACTGCACTCTGGCCAGGCCCTGCTCCTGGTTCGAGATGATGAGCTGTGACATTAATCACGAGATGATGGAGAACTTGCCCAACACCAGTTCCGTGGCTGATGAAATGCCATGTAAGCTATGACCTATGCCTCAGCTTGTATGCTTCAAGAAAGCTGGAAAAAAGAAGTTACATTTTACTTCTTAAACAGAAAACTGCTTCTGATACAATTTTCTCCTGCTTGCTGGCAATTCTAGAAGCAAATGGACTGTTTGTTCCTCTATGAGAATTTTCAAAGCCACAGGATAATGGTTTCAAAGACAGCAAAGAGGAATGATGAAATAACAACAATGCCATTACCCTTTCAAGGAGAAAAACTACCAGCATATTTTAACTGGGTGGTCTAATTATTACAAATGAATATTTGTTTTTTATTTGTTTGTTGATAGTATGACTTATTCCAGAAAGGATTTAAAGTGGCTTCAAAAGAAGCTTGTAATTTAGCAAGATATAACTTTAAACATGTAAGGAAAAAAACCAAATATACTAAAAGGAAAGAAAAAAATGGGAGACAGAATTCAGGAAATAAAATTCATTTTAAGTCCTTTGTCCCATTGAGGGTATATCACATATCATTATTATCATTACTTATTAACTATAAACTAATAAATTCACAAGTCACAAAACTTCACATAGTACAATGAAGATGTGGACTGAAGAGTTCTGAGAGGTGAAATAAGGACCAAAAAATTCTTTGTGGAATAGCCATGTTCCACATACTAACATACGGATTTATTTTATATTGGAGGCAAACATGCCTAAGCATACTCTTATAGTCTGAGCCCCCCAGTTCCTAGATATTAAACCCAACATGAAAGCATATCTTTATTGAGAATTTATATTTATCTGTTACAGATCGTGCCATGAGAATCTCCCACATACAGACATATTCGTGCCTTGCATCTTGACAGCTGATGTTCTAGTGTTTCATGCCAATGAGAGAGGAGTAATGGCACCACAAAGCAGCACTTGTGATCAGGATCAAGAAATTTGGCTGTTGACTATAAAGCAATTTTTTACACACCTGAAAAAATCCATCAATGGATTAAGCACCATATCTAGGAAACTGAATCACTGTTAACAAAACTATTCTATCCAAGAATCCTGTGCATGACATGTACTGACATAGCAGAATGATTTTTCAAAATCACCAGCCTCTGCTGTGTTCATTTTCTGTTGCTCTAACAAAATACCCAAGTTCAGTTACTTTGTAAAGAATAGAGATTTATTTAGCTCACAATTTTCACATCAGGATTTGGTAAGCCCTTCACTTCAGCCTCTAGTAAGGGCCAGCTCGATTGTATTACACAGGGCATTATGATGCACCATGCAGGTGCATATCTACATGGATAGATAACACAGAACAACTTATTCATTTAAAGTAATCCTCAGGGAAACTACCTAAAATCCCATAAAAACTACCCTTAGTTTTTTTTTTAATTTTTTTATTGAAATCTTTATTGGTACACTACATATACACATCATAATTGCACTCCACATGGGTATTTGTACCAGTAAAAGACACAACTTAATTCTCATTTTTTCCCATAGCCCTACCCACCCTACCACCCCCAAATATACATACACTTTGTTTTCTTTTTCTTTTGTTATAATCTCATTATTTTTCCCCTTTCACCCTATTTCACTTTGAGTATTTTCTATTTCACAATATATAACATACAATTCTAGATCTCATTTACATCTTTATTTTCTCATACCAGAGAAAAGATGTGATATTTACATATCTGTGACCTACTTATTTCACTTACGAGGATATCCTCTAGGTATATCCATTTAAGTATAAATGATCCAAACTTATCATTTTTTATGGCAGAATAATACTTCATTCTGTAGAAGAACCTCAGCTTTTTTATCCAGTCTCCAGTTGATGGACATTTGGGTTGTTTCCAAGATGTAGCAATCACAAATTGGGCTGCTATAAACATGGGTGCATATATGTCACTGTGATGTGAGTCTTTTAATTCTTTTGAGTATATACCTAGCAGGGCAATGGCTGGGTCCAATGGGACCTCCAATTTTAACTTTTTGAGAAATCTCCAAACTGATCTCCACATGGGTTGTACAAGTCTACAGTCCCAACAGTAGAGAAGGGTTCCTTCTTCTCTGCAGCCTCGCCAACATTTGCTGCTGACTGATTCTGAAATGGCAACCATTCTTTGTGGAGTGAGATGAAATCTCAGTGTTGTTTTCATTTGCATCTCTCAAATGACTAATGATGTTGAACATTTCTTCATATGCTTCTTAGCTGCTCTTACTTCTTCCTCTGAAAAATATCTGTTCATTTCAGGTGCCCATTTTTGAATTGGGCCTTTAAATTTGGGTGGGCTGATTTTTGAGCTCTTTATATATTCTAGATAATAACCCTTTGTCTGAGGAACAGCTGGTGAAGATTTTTTTCCCACATTGTTGGTTGCCTTTTTGCTCTGTTTCTTTTCTAAGGACAGTGTCCCAAATAACCTAATTATCAGGCACTAAGCCCTATCTTTGAAAGGCTCCATCATCTCCTAATATTACCACAAAGGGACCAAGATTCTGGTACATGAACCTAAGTGGACACCCCTAAGCCACATCTAAACTATAGCACTCACTTTCATTTTATCCCTGACTGACAGGATTTAGAATTCCCATGCCTCTTCCCTAATGTTGTTCTATTGTTGAAGAGGACCTGAATAAAACCAAACACACAGAGAAAGCTTAGCTCACTTAAAATGTCTCTTGACATATTCTTTACTTCATATTTGCAGTGCATAAAGATTACATTTGTGGGAGTTCATCTGTGAGTGTTGTTTTTTATGCTTCTCTATTATTCAGTGACAAGAAGAAGAAAGACTTACGGACCTTTCTACCCTGGCCAAGACAATAGCAACATTTTAGGCTAAGATTAAAATTTTGATCTTTAGGTGTAAATGGTTTGTGTTAGATTTTTTCTTGGCACTATCATGGTAAAGCACAATCGTGTCCCAGTGAATGCCAACGTGATGACTGGTGTCCTTGGAAATATAGTGTTTTATTTCACAATGCAGGACTGAGATTTCCAAAACTTTCTCAAGATTGATCACCACCAAATTTAGCCTGTGTCTGACTAAAATAGATTTTTCTTGCTATGAATGAAACACCATGTGCATGGGTGGTTAAGACGTGTGGAAGCATACTTCCAAAGCTTCTCAGTGTCCTTTCCAGATGCCTGTTCAGTGTTTCAAAAAGCCACAATAACCAATTACTTGTCGGTACTTTCACCATTACTCAGATTTATTCATCTATCCCATTGCTTCATAGAAATAACTAGTATCATCCTAGTCAAGGATCAGGATAACACCAGTAATAATGGCAGAAATTCCTGTTCACAGACCTGTCTTATATCTGGTAAGGTCCTAGGTAAATTATTATGTAATTTTATTTGGTCTTCATAGTAGGCTTATGATATTAAACTGTTGTCCTCATTTTACAGAGAAGGAAACCAAAAGTCAGTGAAGTCAGTTTTTCTAGAGCATCCAGCTAACAAGCGGTAGGATAAAAGTTAAGGGTGGGGCTGCTGAAAATATCTTTCAATCCTTTGAAGAAATATATAAATTATAAATTGTAAAACTTCTGAATAAAGTGTGCTCACACTGTGTATTGACCAACCTTCGAATTGTTTGTCAGTATAATCTCTTGAACACAGACAACCACATGGACAGCACAAGGCTTGCCTCCAGTTCAGACAAGCTGGACAATCTAGAATCATAATGCGAATCTGTCCCACATTGCTCTTTCTTATGTCTTAAAAAGAGATGACAACCAAAATGTGATAGTAAGATTATGATGCTCCTAGAAAGGTGAGACCCATCTGTCCAACTGAAGGTTTAGTGAAATGCCTCCAACTAATCTATGGCCTGTGGGTTTATTGGAAGCTACTTTGAGAGGTCAAAGCTTACACACAAAGGAAAACAAAACATGTGCAAATGTAGCTGGCTCTTTCCTTCCAGAGCAGTGCTGGAAAATTCATGTAAATATACAAATGCACTGAGCTGTATTGTGAAAGGAGCCATTTGTTTTACTAACACAAGTTGGTATGGTGCAAGATTTTTCTTGGCAAATAAACAGAACACAATGGAAAAATTTGTAAACAATGGAGTTTTCTGGCAAATTGTTAAAAACTGAATGAACAGCCTTTCCAAAAGGTAAAAAAGAAAAATAAACCTCTTTCTTTTCCTCCATCTCCCAAGAGATACCACTCACATATATTCATTTAAAAAGTCAAAGCAGATGAAAAAATATGGCCCAATGACCAATACAGCTTGTTAAAAAAGACCATTTGGTCACTAGTAAGCTAACCAGCCAAATATCCAATGTGGGAAACTATGTAGGCCAAGGCTCCTTAGCCAGAATGAGAAGTCTCTTGATGACGGTTGCATGCTAGAGTGCAGAAGGTGAAGAAACTACTCCTCTTCCCAGAATTCCTTTGGGCGTAGTTGTCGTCACAATGATGGAAACTCAATACAGGTCTCTTTCATTACCAAATTTTAGAGACCAGATGTTCTTGCTTAAATACAGGTTTCTAGAAAGTGTTGCCTGAAAGGAAGAAACACAGAGGAGAAATTTTCCCCATAGATAATGTGGGGTGCTGATGGTTTAAGAAATCTGAGTCTAGTCTGGCCACTCTTCTGTCCTCAGCCAACCCCAGCAAACAGGTAAAGTCATGTCTTTAACAGCACGTCCATATCACTTTCTCCTTTGTCATTTAAAATGCTTAGAACACAGACACACACACACACACACACACATCACACCAAATTTAAACATACTCAGAAGTACATGTATATCATACACTTGTTAAGATGCAAAAGAATATAAATTAAATTTGCTCACATCACTTTATGCTCAGACTATTTCAACTGAGAATTTTATGAGTTTTTCCATATCTGTGTTTGTTTAGTTATTTATTATTTATTTATTTTTGGTACCAGGGATCGAACTCATGATCTTGCACTTTGAATCCAGGTACCAGAACCACTGAGCTAAATCCCCAGCTTGTGTGTGTGTGTGTGTGTGTGTGTGTGTGTGTGTACATATATATGTGTGCATGTATATGTGTGTGTACATTATGTGTGTGCATGTATATGTGTGTGTGTGTATAATTAGCTAAAAGTACAAAAGATATATAGTGGGATTTGATACCAATTTCTCCTCCAAAAACTAGTAATAATCCTTAATCACAATGCCTAAAAATATATCTTGTACAATTCTGGATCTCTTTTGTCCCATGCTGGGTTTATTCTGTCTGGCCTTTGTTGGGATGTGTCCTTTCTTACTTCAAAATTCACAGATGTGGGCGGGGATTTAGCTCAGTGGTTCCAGCACCTGTCTTGGTTTTTTTGTTTGTTTGTTTGTTTTTTAATCTTTATTAAAGATAAAATGCATACACTACATATACGCATTATGATTGCACTCCATAATGGGGATTTGTACCAGTATAAGACACAACTTAACTCTCATTTTTCCCATAGCCCTACCCACCCTACCGCCCCCCATATACATAAAATTTGTTTCCTTACCTCTCCGTTATAATTTCATTATTTTTCCCCCTTCACCCTATTTTACTTTGAGCATTTTATATTTCACAATATATAACATACAATTCTAGGACTCATTTACATCTTTATTTTCTCATACCAGAGAAAAGATGTGATATGTACCTATCTGTGACCTATTTATTTCACTTATGAGGATATCCTCAAGGTATGTCCATTTAAGTATAAATGATTCAAACTTATTCCAGCACCTGTCTTGCAAGTGCAAGGACCCAGGTTTGATCCCTGGAAATCACATACAATAGTGCTGGTTGTGGAGACGCGTACCCAGCAGCAATCAGATCACATACCACAGTGCTGGTTGTGGAGATTCACGCCCACCAGCAATCAGAACCACATATCACAGTGCCAGGTGTGGTGGCTCATGCCTGTAATCCTAGCATTTGGGGGCACAGGCAGGAGGATTGCTGTGAGTTTAAGGCTGAGCTAAGGGCCAGCCTGAACTACAAAGCAAGACTCTGTCTCAAAAAAAGAAAAATCACAGATGCTTTTTAACTTCTTAAAGTCTATCTGCTCTCAACTAAATAACCAATGTTGACAGTCTGTTAAACGTTCATATATATATATATTTTTTTTCTCTGTTCACAAATTCATATATGTGTACCTATATACATACAACTTGATAAATACACTAATACTATAGTTGAAAATATTTTTTCACTTTCAAGAATAAAGCTGTTTTTGCACATACAAATGAATACAATAAGGAAGAGATTAGAGGAAAGTAGAAACTTGGAGATGGTGAAGATGTAAATGAGTCCTAGCATTGTATGTTATATATTGTGAAATAGAAAATGCTCAATGTAAAATAAGATGAAAGGGGACAATGTTGAGATTGTAACAAAAAAGTAAGGAAACAAATTTTATATATATGGGGGGGTGGTAGGGTGGGTGCGGCTATGGGAAAAAATGAGAATTAAGTTGTGTCTTATACTGGTACAAATCCCCATTATGGAGTGCAATCATGATGTGTATATTTAATGTACCAATAAAGATAATTTAAAAAAAAAAAAAAAGAAAAGAAACTTGGAGATGGGAAGAGTGATAGGGGAGAGAAAGGGAGAAGGAGAACAGAGGATTGAAATGAGTCTGCAGTACAGGCAGACACAGTGGAGTCAAAGAGTTCCTTTCGCCATTCTTACTTGTACTTGAAGGCATTTTTGACAGTGACATTGACATTGATTTATGTTCATCCGAATCAGTATGTTAACAAGAATAGTAGAGCATGTACTTTTAATTTCAACTTATTAAAGTGTTACACAGCGGGCCAGGGATATAACTCAGTGGTTCCGGTGCCTGTCTTGCAAGTGCAAGGACCTGGGTTCGATCCCGGTAATCACATAACAATACTGGGCGTGGATACTCACCCCAGCAGCAATCAGTACCACATACCACAGTGCCGGGCGTGGTGGCTCACTCTTGTAATCCCAGCACTCTGGAGGCAGAGGCAGAAGGATTGCTGTGATGTGAGTTTGAGGCTGAGCTCAGGGCCAGCCTGAACCACAAAGCGAGACTGTGTCTCAAAAAAAAAAAAACCTTAAAAAAAAAAGTGTTACACAGTTTCCTATTTGTCAAAAACTGTATCAAACGTTCTAAAATACTATCTCATTTAATGCTTTCATCAATCTGATAAAGTCTGAGATGTGATTAATCACGTCACATGTTCAAGTCACATGAGGCCCAGTAGACTCAGGAACTGAGCCCTCCGGACCTCAAAGTCCATGCTTATAACCCTGATGTTGCTGGCACCTTACAGTGTAAGGAGAGAACAAAATTTTATCTACAGCTTTTCTGTTTATATTTTTAAGTCATATATTAAAAAATCAATTACAAATGAAATAACAAAAGTAACAAATTTTTTTGTTTCAAAGCATATATATCACATAAATAAAAATCCAGCATTAAGTAGAAAAGACTGTATTGAAGAAAAAAGTGATAGAAATATTAATGGTTGGTGTCTTGGATTTCGGTAATATCACAACTATTTATTTATGATAATTTCATTTGTATTGCTGATTTTAAACTGTCCCCAAAAGTTTTATGTGCCACAAGAATAACCATTTATAAGCCTTGATCTGTGGTTAATTCCTATAAGATTTTATTTACTTTAATTTAGGCAAGTTTTGTGACATATGAATATATATATATGTATTTAATAATATATCATTTCAGTTTTCTTATTATATCTAGTACTGTTTTGTACCAATTTCTAGAATGCTCATACTGAAACAATGTGTTTCCTGAAAACTGGTATGATACAGAAACTGAAAAGGAGATTGTGTGCTCTGAGAAAGGAAAAAGATACTAAAACTGTTTATAAAATATAAACTAATAATGATGGATTAGAGAGTGTCTTTCCACTACCTGCACTGACACTATCCACTCAGCTTACAATCTGAAAACTCAGGAAAAATTTACTCTTCATTTTAAAGGGAAATTTTGTCACAGATTCACAGTTAATCTTGGGCAGGGTGGCCTGTGAACAGTAAAAGTGCAGATTTTCTAGTATTGTAAGAAGTCACTAAAAATATATTTCTTGTCTTTTGAACATACCAGTGTAGGGCAATTGTGTGTGTGTATGACCACGTATCAAACTCAGGATCTTGCACTTACCAGGCTGGTGGTGGCACCATTGAACTACACCCCTAGTAAGGCAACATACTTTTTCTTTTTTCTTTTTTTTTCTTTTTCTTTTTTTACTGTGAAACAGGTACAATTTTATATACATATCATGATAACACTCAACACTGACAACTTGTACCAGTATATGACAAGACTTGAATCTCATTTTTCCATTCCCCTACCCACCTTACAACCCCTTTACCCCTTATAGACATAGGCTTTGTTACCCTTTTTTTACCATCATAATTTTTTCTTTCCCATCATTACTTAACCCTCTCCCCTTTTCCCTTTAGTACATTGAGAAAATATCCAAATCCATATGAGACAAACTATGAAATTCTCTGAATCTCATAAATACAGAAAAAGTAGAAAGACACCTTGTTCTTGAAAAGCATTCTGTCATTTAGATGTCATGTCTCCTTACATTTATTAATAAATTTAATAAAACAGTTCTCAGGTTTTTTCCAAAAACTAAAAGAGCTAATTATAAAGACTGAAAAATGTGTCAAATTCTAACAGTGAGTAAAAATCTAAAATCAAAGGAATGATAAAAATGACTAAGCCTACAATAGGTTGGTATTTCTGTTTTTACTACACTGTCGTTGTCAGCATCTTGATTCAGACAAATTACAGTCAATACCAATAGCAGAGGTTCCTTCAAATAAGGATGGGTATAAAGGAAGGAGGTCATGCCTGCAAAAACAGGTGCCCATACATGATATACTATATAATGTGAATTGCATATAATATATAATAATACAATAATATAATATATATTATATAATATGTTATAATACATAATATGTTAGATATTACCATCAGACAAGTGTTTATTTTTAAATACTCATAAAATAGGTAATCACTTGGCAAAACTTATGGAAGAAAAAAATTGGACTTAAATTACACTTAAAACTATATGGCCCTAGGGCCGGGGAGTTAGCTCAGTGGTTCAGGCGCCTCTCTTGCAAGAGCAAGGGCCCAGGTTCAATTCCCCGGTAACCACATACAGTACTGGGTGTGGAGACTCAGGCCCAGCAGCAACCAGTACCACATACCACAGTGCCGGGCGTGGTGGCTCACGCCTGTAATCCCAGCACTCGGGAGGCAGAGGCAGGAGGATTGCTGTGATGTGAGTTTGAGGCTGAGCTAAGGGCCAGCCTGAACTACAAAGCAAGATCCTGTCTCAAAAAAGAAAAAAAAAATACTATATGGCCCTAAAAGGTATATACAGAACTTTCCATTCGGTGGCACCAGAATACCTGTTCTCCTCTGATGAAAATTAAAAGCACTGGGCCGGGGAGTTAGCTCAGTGGTTCCGGCACCTGTCTTGCAAGCGCAAGGGCCCGGGTTTGATTCCCCGGTAACCACATAACAATACTGGGTGTGGAGAACCACACCCAGCAGCAACCAGTACCACATACCACAGTGCCAGGCGTGGTGGCTCACGCCTGTAATCCCAGCACTCGGGAGGCAGAGGCAGGAGGATTGTGATGTGAGTTGGAGGCTGAGCTCAGGGCCAGCCTGAACCACAAAGCGAGACCCTGTCTCAAAAAACCTAAAAAAAAAAAAAAAAAAAAAAAAATTAAAAGCACAATGTTCTTATGACTCAGCAATCCACATTCTGGACATATTCCCAAAGGAAATGAAATCAGCACCTCATAAAACATCCTCCTACTCATCTGCACTATATCATTAGTAAAAACAGGCAAATAGAGAAACTACAGGAGCATCCATCAGTGGAAGAGTGGATTTTAAAAACCTGGGGTGTGTGTGTATGTTTGATCGAACATTTTATATCTGATGTCCTTATAAAAGGACATCCTGCTATTTGCTACAACACGGATGATAAGGAAGAGGTCACAAAGAAAACAGTAGGTGTGTGGAATGATCAAGTCTAGGCACCTAATATCTAAAATAAGTACGTTAGTTAATACAGTTGTACTACATTTGAGATTCATAATAAGTAGATTTCAGCTTTCTAGCTGAAACAAAAAATGGATAATAATGTATGTAAGCTGACAAAGATATCAATGTGACAGATATATAACTAGTTTTGGGGTGTATTTTGGAGTGTTATGTATTTTAAATGTACACTAGAGTTTTTTTTTTTTTTTTTTTTACAAAAGAGCAACAAGAGAATCAAAGGCTAGCCCTACCCAGTACTATATCTGTTTGAATCCATTTTAATGAAAACACTATAATATTGGCTCACCCCTAAATAAATAAACTAATGAAATAGTAAACTCGGCAATAACCGATATGCTTACAGAAATTGAAAATATAACGAACAGCATCACAAATTACTGAGAAAACTTAGTTCTTAATGAGTGAACCTGAGACACCTGCAGAATTGTGTGGTTTTGTGTATTTACTCACCCTTTACTCCATCAATTCGAAGAGCCTGTCCCACAGATACATTAGCAAAAATACAGAATAACATACTCTCAAGGCTTTTGTGGTAATAGGATTGTAGTAAAAAAGACTGGAAACAGCCAAACTTCAGTCTGAAGTCCTCATTGAACAAACTATGGTGCAGTCACAGAAAGGAATTTTACTTAACCAGAAAAGAAATGGCAATCTCTTTGCTTTCCAGTCTGTAGTCTCCAAAATATCTTAGTGGAAATAGCAGTGTTTAAGACTGAGTTGTCTTTTACTCCGAAAAGAAGATAATACTAAGATTTACTTGTATTTGGTTATCGTTTTGAAAAGAAAAAAGATTCACACAATTAAAAAATAAACTTTTACAAAGGTCATCCCCTGGTGACAAGGGTTCATCAGTTGTAGCATACGCACCGTTCTATGTGGGACAGGACGTAAGGGAAATCCCTGAACTTTCTGCTCAGTTCTACTTACACTTCAAATTGCTTTAAAAATTAAATCTGTTTTTTTGGAAACAAAGTTTATGTATATGGTTGTAGAGAGGGCAGGGGAATGGGAAAAAATGAAAACTGAGATGTGTCGTATACAGGTACAAATTCTTGATGTTGAATGTGATTATAATATATACCTAAAATGTTCCAATAAACTCAGTAAAGGGAAAAATTAAGTCTGTTTTCAAAAAAGCAATCCCTCGTTTTTAAAAATGAATGTTTAAATTCCCTCAGTCATGTGAGAGCAGGCGCGCACTGGAGAGGGCACCCTGCCCCAGTGAGAAGGCAGACGGTGGCGCTCGGCCCGGATGCGGGAGAGCTGACCAGCCTGGGCCGCGTTGCCAGCCCCAGGGGAGCAGGCTTCGTGCGGCAGAGGCCATGACTAACCGGAAGACGCGGCTGGGATACGGACAATACCAAAAAAGAGAGGAAAGCAAAAGCAATCTTCGGTAGAAAGGGCAAAGCAGGAGGTATCACTATCCTAGACCTGAATTACAATACAAAACACTGTAATAAAAACAAGATGGTATTAAAACAGATATGAGGATCAACGGAGAAAAACAGAGGATACAGAAGCAACCCCAAGGACATTCGACTATTTAATCTTTGGCAAAGCACCAAAATACACACTATCTCGTCAATAAATGGTATTGGGAAAACTGGCTGTCCACATGCAGAAGATTGAATCTAGAGGCAAATTTCTCAACTCTTTTGTATATAATACCCCAATATTACATTTATTTCTATGCAGTACATATTGTATTAATATTAAGAATGAAGATTCAGTATAAAACAAATACATATAGGGGCCGGGGAGTTAGCTCAGTGTTTCCGGCGCCTGTCTTGCAAGCGCAAGGGCCCGGGTTCGATTCCCCGGTAACCACATAACAATACTGGGTGTGGAGACTCAACCCAGCAGCAACCAGTACCACATACCACAGTGCCGGGCGTGATGGCTCACGCCTGTAATCCCAGCACTCGGGAGGCAGAGGCAGGAGGATTGTGATGTGAGTTTGAGGCTGAGCTCAGGGCCAGCCTAAACCACAAAAGCAAGACCCTGTCTCAAAAAT
>PVIR01016587.1:0-36361 GCA_004026965.1 Petromus typicus | reverse complement strand
AACATGTCTGAAGCTTTTATTGAGTGTTTCGGTTTCCTTTCTCCATACATTTCCTAGGTAATTAACTTATTTCAGGTTGCTAGAATGTGACATCTGAAAATAAAAATTTAAATTCCTCATATAACAGAAGGATTAGCAGTGTCATATTCCCCAGTTCTAAGTGAGAAGTAGAGATGGTACCTTTTCAAGATTGACTTAAAATCTTAGTCTCTTTGTGAGCACTCTACAATTATAGGCTTCAATTCTTCCTGGGTTTCCTCTTGGTACATTTTTCTCTTTCACTTTTAAGCTTTGGTATATTTTTCCCCCAACAGCATTAATTAAAGAGAGAGATATACCAGCGAATATTCAATTTATCATCTTGACAGGAAGCCAAAGAAACTATGATTTTCTAGAAAAATCTTTATAAATAAGCCTTACATCCCTAATTGGGTCCTGCAGAAGTCCTCGGCCGTTCTTTGGAGGGAGTATCTTTGATTCTTACTGTGCCCCTGAAATACTCTCCCTCTGTGCTCAGTCTCTTAATTACATGAAGATTCCTTAGCTTCTCCTGTCATATTTCCTATTCTATGAACTTACAGTAGTTGAGCATGGTTTCTGTCTTTAGCTGGCATTTTTCTTTGAATGTTTTGTTCAGTTTAAAGGCCCTTCTTGGTAAGTACAGATACTTTCACCAGTTACTTAGGCTTCTGGGCGGTGGGCTTTTCTGGGCCTGTTGGGTGTACCAAGAACAAATCTGAATAGTCACTGGCTCATTTCAAAGTTATCAGTCTTGTTAAAAATTTCTCCTATTCCATATATTAGAAACATTACTGAAGATACAGCTAAATCCTTACAAATGATTCATGTAGATCCAAAATTTTATTTGTTTCATGCCTGTGTCATTTGTTCATCCAATAAATGTACACTGAATAATTTTGACATGCAGTCACAGTGGGGACTGGAGTTCAACAGTGAACACTTGAAAACATGCCTACTGCCTTTGCAGAGGGTCTTGCCCAAGGAAAAGATTGTAAAACACAGCCTGCTGGTGACTGGAAAGCAGGCATGTCTACTTGTTTACTTACTGTCTGGGAATACTTCTTCACTAACTGCAAAGCTGATTTGTCTAATAAGTACCATATGTCCAGCAAAGCCTAAAATATTAGCTATTTTTTTCCAGAAAAGTTTTTCTTATACTGTTTTAACAGATGACAGGGATATTAAACAGTTACATACAAAACTTCTGAAAGTAGGACCTCTGAGAAGGAAAAATAGGTGTTTCAAGAGATAAGGATGAAACATATATTTCATCTGAGGGTGAAAGGAAATGGCATTTGGTCTAATGACTGTTAAAGTATGTGTAAGACTAATGAAGAGATAGGGAGGGAGGGAGGGTCACTTTTGGGTGAAGGAACTGAGTGTGGGGAAGGGTAATGTCGGAGTTGGGGTATGGATTTTCCGTCTAAAGTTTTTTGCATTTGGAAGTTGACTGCAAAACCTAATCATCAAATTTAGTAATGTAGCTGGATACAAGGTCAATGCTCAAAAATCAATAGTGTTTGCATATACAAACAACAGGTTTACTGAGTGAGAAACTGGAGAGTCAGTCCCCTTCACAATAACATCCAAAAATTGAAATATCTAAAAATCAGTCTGACAAAGGAGGTGAAAAACCTCTACTCTGAAAATTACAGCACTCTGAAAAAAGGAGATAGAAGAAGATACCATAAAATGGAAACATATCCCTTTTTCCTGGGTTGGAAGATCTAATATTGTCAAAATGACTATACTCCCTCAGCTATTACATAGATTCAGCACAATCCCAATTGAACTCCCAACAGCATATTTCACAGATCTAGAGAAAAGAATTCAAAAATTCTTCTGGAATCACAAAGACCTAGAATAAAAAAAAAATTCTAAGCAATAAGGACGTGGTAGGGTGATATTAGGATCCCCAATTTGAAACTGTACTACAAAGACACTGTGATAAAAACTGCATGTTTCTGGCAGAGCAACAGAGCCGAGGACCAGTGGAGTAGATTAGAAGATCCAGAAACAACTCCAGACATGCTAAGCCATCTCATCTTTGACAAAGGAGCCAAATATCCTCAGTGGAGGGAACAGAGCTTCTTTAACAAATGGTGCTGGAAAAACTGGAATTTAGCCTGCCAAAGTCTAAAAAGCTAGACTAGTCTAAACAGCTCTTTCACCATATACTAAAATCAAGGTGGATTAGGAACCTAAATATTAAAACAGACACACTAAACCTGCTGCAAAACAGGTTAGGTAAAACTCTTGAAAACATTGATTTAGGGAAAGATTTCATGAACAAATCCTCCATAGTAAAAGAACTGGTAAAAGAAATCGATAAATGGGATCTCATCCAATTGAGAGGTTTCTGCACAGCAAAAGAAACCACCAGCAAAGCAAAAAGGCAACCAACAGTATGGGAAAGAATTTTTACCAGCCATTTCTCAGACACAGGGTTGCTATCTAGAATATATAAAGAGTTTAAAAAAATCAGCCCACCCAAATTTAAAGACCCAATTCAAAAATGGGCATGTGAAGTGAACAGACATTTTTCAGAGGAAGAAATAAAAGCAGCTAAGAAGCATATGAGGAAATGTTCAGTATCACTAGTCATTCGAGAGATGCAGATGAAAACAACACTAAGATTACATCTCACTCCACAAAGAATGGCTGCTATCTTAGAATTAGCCAGCACCAAATATTGGCAGGGCTGCAGAGAAGAAGGAACCCTTCTCCACCATTGGAGGGAGTGTAGACTCGTACAAGTCCTGTGGAGATCAGTTTGGAGATTCCTCAAGAAACTACGGTTAGAAGTGCCATTTGACCCTGCTATTCCTCTGCTAGGTATGTATACAAAAAAAATTAAAAGATTCATATCACAGAAACATGTGCACCCATGTTTATAGCAGCTCAGTTTGTGATAGCTAAATCTTGGAAACAACCAAAATGTCCATCAACTGGAGACTGGATAAAAAAGCTGTGGTTCTTTTACAGAATGGAGTATTACTGTGCCATAAAAAAGATAAGACTGAATCCTTTTTACTCAAATGAACATACTTTCAGGATATCCTCATAAGTGAAATAAATAGGTTGCAGATGTGTAAATATGTCTTTGGTATTAGAAAATAAGATGTAAATGAGTTCTAGAATGTATGCTATATATTGTTAAATAGAAATTATTCAAAGGGAAATGGGGTGAAGGGGTAAATAATGAGGGGGAAATTATACTATAAGAAAGAAAGGAAACAAAACTTATGTATATAGGAGGTGGTGATGGTAGGATGGGTAGGAGAATGGAAAAAAATGAGAATTAAGTTGTGTCATATCCTGATACAAATTCTTATTGTTGAGTGCAAATCATGATTTTTGTATAAAATATACCAATAAAGATTTCAATTAAAAAAAGAGTATCCCCAAAGCCACAGCATATTTCCAACCATAGTACTGAACATTACAGCTTGATTTCTTAAATCTGGTAAAATAGTATATGTACAAAATGTAATTAAAATATGACATGACAGAGGGCAACAATAGTAATATCATATGGTTGGGTAGCGATAATCTTTTTCTGTGCTCATTAACATCATTGAAGTTCAAAAACCATCCCCTTGTTAGGTGGAGTAGCTTCCTGTGAGGGTTCTTCAGTGTCTGTCTTGTGATCAGTGAACCAATAGCCTATAATTTTATCAGATCCTGCTTTTGAGAAGATAGAGGATTATTAATAGTAGAAACAAATCTGTGTGTTTATGTACTTATCTTAATATGTTCATATCTCCAATTACAAGATGTCATTGCCAAGCCACCAGCATTCAAGAAATCTATTGTATCATTAATATAATTGTTTTTGATATGTGATTTGCTTAGTGTTGTTTGTTTAAATTATGGAAATTTATACAATAGCCCCAGGCATCAATCAAACACAAATCCAACAAGTAGAAAAATGTTGGCAGGCTAATTTTTCAATATTTTCTTGAGTTTGCATTGTTGAAACAACATTTCACCCTCAGGACTAAGGGGAATATTTAGAAATAGTTACAAGGCCAAAACTCCCTCAGTAAATTTGTCCCTCCTTCCTTGGAAATGTCCACACTAAAGGAAAATTTAGCACATTTTAGAGTCACTAATAAAAATATTACATTTGGATACTAACATCATACACCTGAGGGTAGCAGCCATGTTATGCTGTAATAGCCAAATACGTGACAATATTGAAAGAAACACAGTAAAAAAATTTAACTATACTTTAATGGTTATCTGGACAGAAGTACAACCGCTATCTTTATAAGTGACTTTCAAAACATGAAAACATGATGAGATTTTTGTGGTGAGATAGTGCTTTTATAGAAGCAATATTAGGTGTGGTAATTCTGTAGTTAAAATGAACAATTTAAAGATATGATATAAAAGTAACTGGTGATATTGTACAGATAACATTTTCAGCTCTAAAAAGGCTCCATTCGTGGGTCATAACATAATGCATTAGAGAGAAATGGCAGGCATGTGAAATATTGCTTCAAGCCTAACACTAAGGGTTTGGAGGTTTAATCAAAATAAATTAACTTCCACAAATGTGACCCCAAGGTAGGCTGCTGATTATCATTCTCAATTAGTGGCCCCTCTGTTTATCTCATGTCTGATGGTCAAATTTGGACACATCCAGGCAAAGACAGCTGTTGGCGATTCCTTTCCAAGCTCCTCAGTCCGGCTTGCCAAGATTTCCCCAGTGTCAATTGCAATGTCAATTGTAATGTTAGTGTTTTCAAAAGAGTGCTTGAAGATTAAGATTATTTTCCAAAGGAAGATTTTAAGTCCTGCAGTTGTTTTTTTGTTTGAATCAACTGTTTTTTTTTTTTTAAAGAAAACTTTACATTGTAATTTTAGAAAACAGACACAAATTCCAGCTGCAGGCCAGGGGGTTAGCTCAGCGGTTCCTGCGCCTGTCTTGCAAGTGCAAGGGCCCAGGTTCGATTCCCCGGCAACCACATACTATACTGGGTGTGGAGACTCACGCTCAGCAGCAACCAGTACCACATACCACAATGCTGGGTGTGTGGTGGCTCACACCTGTAATCCCAGCACTCGGGAGGCAGAGGCAGGAGGACTGCTGTGATGTGAGTTGTAGGCTGAGCTCAGGGCCAGCCTGAACTACAAAGTTAGACCCTGTCTCAAAAAAAACAAAAAAACAAATTTCAGCTGTGGTGCCTAGGCAACAGGATTATAGGGATAATTTTAATTTTATATACTTTATAAATTATTTGGATTATGCTTATTTTGTGATTGTATAATTAAACTATGATATATAAGTGGTTAAACATAAGTGCTAAGTGGCGTGTAAGAGTGAGTAGTTCCTCTGTCCCCTAGAGACTTCCTTACAACTTTTAGTTGTTTATTCCAGGATTTACTCTCATGTTATAAGGCACAGAGATTCATTGGACCATTTCCTCTGCTGCTCACTTGCAAATTCATGTTACAAAAATGGAACACTATGCACAAAATATAAAAACAAAAAAGTAAAAATGTGAAAATACAGTTTTACTGATATTTTAGTGCACTGTGCAGTATTAACTGTCTCATGACTATTTGCTTATGATGATCTCTGTTTACCAATAATTAAACCTCAGAGATTTACAGAACAGTAAACCTTTCTTTGAGCTGGGACATGGTGAGGAAATAAACTGCTTAACTTTTGTCTTTGTGATTTGCTTCTGCATATTTTCTTATTTTAGGAGGTGCATTCTCCAATACATCCTAAAAAGAACTGCAAGACTGGTTGAACTTTTTGACATCTTAAATGTTTTATGCTTTCACTTGATTAGTAGAACCTATAGCATTCTGTAAGGCACTTTCTTTTTGAAGAGACACATTTTTTTTTAGCTTCTGGATGAAAATTATGCTATTTTGATTCCCTGTCCTTTATATGTGGCTTTTTCCATGTAAACTGTTTTAGAATTCAGTCTTCATTCTTAGTGTTTCTCAGGAATTAGAACAATGCCTTTGCTGATGCTCTTTTTTATTCATTATCCTCGTCATTTATGTATCACATTTATTCTAGAAATTGAGGTTTTCAGATCTGGAAATGTTCCTTGTTTAAATTCCCTTAAAATTTTCTCTATTTTTGTGATCTGTCTTTCCAGGTTTATATTATAATTAGATGTTTGACCTTCCAAAACTGTAAATTCTTCTCCATTTTCACACTTTTTAACCTCAGTGTTTCTCCTGAGCTTTTGCATTCATTGATGATATCACATTTCTCATTTCCTAGATATATTTGTTTCTGAAAGTTCCTATTGTGTAGTCTTCTGTTTTAGGTTTTAATTGAAATACTTCAGTAAGATAATTGAACATCAGTATTCAGTTTCAAGGATATAGATAGTTGTCATGCATATTCTATCCAGTTTCCTCCAGTGATATATTTTATTAATCTTAAAGAATTGAAAGAAAAATTCAAAAAGTTGTCATCTATATTTTATTTAGCTTCCTTCAATCATAATATTTAATCTTTATTATAATGTCATATGATGTTAATGGTATAATCCACCAAACTCATTATGCATGTTTAGCTGCATAAGATTTAATTCCATGTATGGCCCTTTGTTTCTACCACAGAAATGGCTCTTGTTATACTTTCATAATCAACTTTGCCTCCCCTCACCTCCTAAATTCACATTTCTGCACTTTTATCATTTAAAAAGTCATAAAAATATAATCACACAAAATGTCTCTTTTTGAGACTAGCTTCTTCTCTCGGAATAGTGCTTTGACATTCATCAAAGTTATGGTAGCAGTAACTCATGCGTTTTTATTACTGAGAAGTATTCCACAGTACTATGGCTTGGATCTCCGTATTTCCCCAAAGCCTGTTGCGGTTATGGGTGGGGATTGTGGAAGTTCGGGATCTTGGATGTGTGATGAGGTGGTCAAGGACGTGATACCCGGATTAAAGGTGCGATGCTGGGATGAAAGTTACCCACTTGGTCTGTGGCCTGGACGGAGTATAAGGAGCGGACATGAAGCCGCCTCTGCTTTTGGTGTTGCTGTTGCTCGTTGCCTGCTGCCTATCGCGCTTTGCCATGGACTGTTTTCCTTCCGCCACCTCACACTGCCACTGACCGTGGACTGAGCCTGTACAACCTGTCATCCTCTCCTGTTTTAACTCTGCTGTTGGGTATTTTGTCTCAGCAAAGGGAAAAGTAACTAAGATACATTATATGGATATATTGTTGTCTTCTTAACGGTTCACCTATTGAGTGGCATCTCAACCGATTCTGGTTTTTGAATATTACAAATGCTACTATGAATAGTCTCGTTCAGGTTCTTAGTTAATGTGTCTTCATTTGTTTGTGATATGCTCCGGAGTGTTGTTGCTTGGCATATGATAATTGCTCTTTAGTTTTAAAAGAAATTGTCAAGCTATTTTTCATAGTATCTGTATTATGTCTTTACTAGTAATAAGAGTGATCCAGTTTTTGCTCATTCTCATTGGAGTTGTTCTCGTCATCGATTTTATCTGCAGTGGCTCAGAGCATTGTCTCATTGCAGTTTAAATCCATATTTCCTGAATGATTCAGAGCTAAATATTTCACATGCTTGTTTCAAGTCTATATGTTTATGAAAATATCTTTTCATATGTTTTATTGACTTTATTTTTCTTACTTTTGAGTTTTGAAAGTCCTTTATGTATTCTAGATACTACTCCTTTCTTGGATATATGCTTTAAAGGAATTACCCTATCTATATTTTCTTTTCTTTCTTCTTTATAAGCTCTTTTATAGCACAATTAAGTGCTATAAAAATTTATCATTTTTTCTTTGTATGAATTAGATTTTGGTGTCACCTCAGAAAACTCATTGCATTGTACATCTTGAAGTTATTATAATTTTAAATTCTTTAGAGTACATATTAAGTCTATCATCTACTTTGAGTTATTTTTTTGTACAAACTAGGAGGTTTAAGTTAAAGTTCAGTACTTTGCCTGTGGATGTCCATTTGTCTTATCTCTAACTCTTACAGCAGCATAAGGAATTATTATGCCTTTTAAAACTTGTAAGCAGAGTTTAGGTTAAACACATGGCGGATGGTCACATAAAAAAGTTGAGTAATATTGAAAGAGTTTGGCAATAGGTCTAGCTCACACAAAAATGAGAAAAAAACTTTAGATATGTGATATCCAAGTTGAAGTTTAGGAGAAGTGGAATCCTTACACTTTGCCAGCTATGTGACAAGTATGTGAACACATGTGTAGATATATATGAATACATGCCTTGTTAGCAGGTTTATGCCTTGCTGGAAGTCTGTCAGTATTTTGTTTTTTGTCTGTCCCCAGAGCCCAGGACAGAGCCAGTGATGCTGTAGATATTGAATAAATCTTTGCTAAATTGATTAAACAATTATTTATATATTGGCAGTAGTTGAAATAATTTAACTTTATGAAAAAAGAAACATTTTCATTTTAAAGTGTGTAAGTTACAATTAAGAGCACATAACTGGAACCAAAAAAAATAATAGGTTCAGCAAACAGAGATGCTGCATACTTTCTTCACATCTGCTGCGAGATGAGGGTAAAAGATACACTGGAAGTGACTCACTTCTTGGGAAAAAGATAGAAAATATTAGATGAAGACAGAACACAAGATATATAGAAAAACTTAAGTGTCAAAGCTAAAAATAGATCTCAACAAAGAAAACTGGAGGAAGGACTCCTTAGCTGTTAGATAATTAAACAAAAACATACGGCAGAAAGAAAATCAGTGCTGAGACAAATGATGAGGATAGCTCCAGACACCCTTGAGTTGCCAGTTTTAAATTGGTAATTTAGAGTTTAAAGGAGACATATGTCATATTTCTCACGTGGAAAGTTGAGGTGCAGATTTACTATGCTAGAAATTGTTTCCTGTGTTTAATTTCATAAGAATTACTTAAAAAGGGGGAATATTTAATCTGTCATATTTTTGATATTATCATGAAAATAATTTACAGAATCCTGGTAGGATGATTTGAATATTTAAAATAATTGAAAGGAAATGATACATCACCATGAAATCATTTGAAAATATTTAAAACTGAATGGCTATTACTATTGAGCAAAGTACTCATAAAATGTGGTGTTCGTCAGTACCCATCCTTGTCTCAAGGGCTCTTCCATTAAAAATAAGGAGAATGAATACACAGATCACTAGAGAAAGTCATAGCCAGTTATTCTTACAAAAAGAGAAAAGAACAAAAAGAGCAAAGAGTGACCCAGTTCGAAGGAGTCACCTGAATAGAATGGGTGCAGCACAGCCTGGGGAGTGAAGTTAGTCTGACCCCTCAAATTGGGGAAGAAGGGAACAAATGAAAAGTTGAAGGAGGTTCACTGCTGGCAGAGGAAGTAACTACCATGTTTCCAGGGAAGGAGAGACCAGGAGTGAATTGTGGCAGAAAAAAGGAAGCCTGGGAAGGAGGTCGTGTGACGCAGGTAGGTTAGGTCAGTCAAAACTGCACTGTGATGTATCTATTGGTCAGCTACCCCAACCCCTGCTGGACATAATGTCCAACATCTATAATTTAGGGGTGAAAGGTTCAGTTTGGCTCCTATTTGAAGGCTGAGTGTGGTGGAGTGAAGCTGCTTACTTCATGGTGGTTGGTGAGCAGAGAAAGGGTGGGGATTAGATCATGAAGGGCCAGGGACCATCTGTAGACCACAAGGTCACACCTTCATGACCTTGTAGATGTACACAGAAATGGCCTCCACCATTCCTTTCTGGAATACGACAGGCAATTAAATTGACCCTCCATCCTAACTGCTATATCCCAGCTCTCTTCAGCTTTAAATTCAAGCCTATCTCCTTAAACTACACTTAAATTGCAAATAAATATATCGAAAATGCATAGTTTCACTTAACATACTCTAGTTATCCTGTGTAAAAGGATAACACAGCATATCCTGTGTTGCAGTCTCAAGACTAGTGTCAGCATTTTTCGAAAGTCTGTCAATGACTTTCAAAAGCAAAGCAAACCTTTAACTTAGAAACTATAAAAATAAACAATAATTTATACAATACCAAAGTGCAAAGGCACAAGGTAAACAATTCTATTGAAGAAGGGAGGAATAGGATGATATGAAAGAAAAAGACCACAATGAGACAGAAACCTAACAGAGCAAACATTAAGTCCTACAGCTCCACATCTGGTACCTGGGGGCACATGGAGTGAAGTGTGAGCCCACCTCATGGAGTTGTTAGTTTCAAACCCACAGGATCTGTGCCTTGGGCTGACTCTATTTTCAGACTGGAGCTTTTGTAGACAAATGTTTTGCCTTCCTGGAATGTCTAAGTTGCTGGGTCTCTTTCTACTCTCCCCTGCACTGCCTTTTCAGGGTCCCTTGTGTGGCCTCCCAAGCCTTCCTTTAAACTCTTGGTGAAAGCCTTCTTGCCTGCACAGCTCTGTATCTTCTGCAAGCCAGTAAAAGCAGTGTAATGTGGATGATGGCTGGGTCATCAGCAGGGGGAGCAGTAGCCAGTCATTCTGCAGCGGCCTGGGTGTCTGAACACAGTGAAATGCTTCCTGGGAAGCTGATAGTCTAGGAAGAGCTTCTGGACCAGGGGAATCCAGAGCTCTCACCCCAGATGAAAAGTTTACACTTCTAGCTCTGTTGGTGGTTTCCTTTGCTGTGCAGAAGGTTTTTAAAAGAATGAGGTCCCATTTGCTGATTTCTTCTGTCAGTTCCTGTGCTATAGAGGTTTTGTTCAAGAATTCTTTCCAGAAGTCTTTCCCTAAGCCAATGTCTTCAAGAGTTTTACCTAACCTGTTTTGCAGCAGGTTTAGAGTGTCTGTTTTAGTATTTAGGTCTTTTATCTATTTTGATTTTAGCTTGGTACATGGTGAAAGAGATAGATCTAGCTTTAGTCTTTGGCAAGTTAAAGCCCAGTTTTCCAGTACAATTTGTTAAAGAGGCTGTCTCTCCTCCATTGAGGATTTTTGGCTCCTTTGTCAAAGATGAGGTGGCTCAGTGTATCTGGAGTAGTTTTTGGATCTTCTAGTCTACTCCATTGATCCTCAGGTCTGTTACTTTGCCAGTACCATGTAGTTTTTATCATGGTGGCTTTATAGTATAATTTCAGGTTCAGAGTTGTAATACCCCCCCCCACCATGTCCCTGTTGCTTAGAATTGCTTTTGCTATTCTAAGTCTTTTGTGGTTCCAGATGAAAGTTTGGATTTTTTTCCCTAGATCTGTGAAATATGCTATTGGGATTTCAATCAGTATTGCGTTGAATCTGTATAGTAGTTTTGGGAGTATAGCCATTTTGAAGATATTGTTTCTTCCTACTCAGGAGCAAGGTATGTCTTTCTATTTTTTTTTTTTTAAGGTTTTTTGAGACAGGGTCTCGCTTTGTGGTTCACGCTGGCCCTGAGCTCAGTCTCAAACTCACATCACAATCCTCTTGCCTCTGCCTCCTGAGTACTGGGATTACAAGCATGAGCCACCACGCCTGGCACTGTGGTATGTGGTACTGGTTGCTGCTGGGTGTGGGTCTCCACACCCAGTATTGTTATATGGTTACCGGGGAATCGAACCCGGGTCCTTGCGCTTGAAAGACAGGCACCGGAACCACTGAGATAACTCCCCGGCCAGTCTTTCTATTTTTTGATATCACCTTCTATCTCCTTTTTCAGAGTGTTATGGTTTTCAGAGTGTTATGGTTTTCAGAGTAGAGATATTTCACCTCCTTTGTTAGATTGATTCCTAGATATTTTATTTTTTGTGTGGTCTTGTGAAAGGGACTGACTCCCCAATTTCTATCTCAGTGGGTCTACTATTTGTGTATACAAAGACTACTGATTTTTGAATGTTGACCTTATAACCAGCTACGTGACTAAATTTGGTGGTTAGGTCCAGCAGTTTTTTAATTGAGTTTTTAGGATTCTCTAGATAGAGTATCATGTCATCAGCAAATAATGACAATTTAACTTCTTCTTTTCCTATCTTTATTTCTTTTATTTATCTTGCCTCATTGCTACGGCTAATATTTCCAGAACTATATTGAACAGAAGTAGTGAGAGAGGACATCCTTGTCTTGTGGGAAAAAATCTTTACCAGCTGTTCCTCAGACAAAGGGTTACTATCTAGAATATATAAAGAGCTCAAAAAAATCAGCCCACCCAAATTTAAACACCCAATTCAAAAAATGGGCATCTGAAATGAACAGATACTTTTCAGAGGAAGAAGTAAGAGCATCTAAGAAGTATATGAAGAAATGCTCAACATTATTAGTCATTCAAGAGATGCAGATGAAAACAACACTGATATTTCATCTCACTCCACAAAGAATGGCTGCCATTTTAGCATTAGCCAGCAACAAATGTTGGTGAGGCCATGGAGAAGAAGGAACCCTTTTCCACTGTTGGTGGGACTGTAGACTCGTACAATCCCTGTGGAGATCAGTTTGAAGATTCCTCAAAAAGCTAGGATTGGAGGTCCCATTTGACCCAGCCATCACTCTGCTAGGTATATACATAAAAGAATTAAAAGACTCATATCACAGCGACATATGTGCATCCATGTTTATTGCTGCTCAGTTTGTGATTGCTAAATCTTGGAAACAACTCAACTGTCCATCAGCTGGAGACTGGATAAGAAAGCTATAGTTCTTCTACAGAATGGAGTATTACTCTGCCATAAAATGATAAGTTTGAATCATTTATACTTAAATGAACGTACCTTGAGGATATCCTCATAAGTGAAATAAATAGGTCACAGATAGGTACATATAGCATCTTTGGTATGAGAAAATAAAGATGTAAATGAATTCTAGAATTGTATGTTATATATTGTGAAATAGAGTGAAGGTAAAAATAATGAGATTATAACAAAAAATAAAGGAAACAAAGTTTATGTATATGGGGGGGTGGTAGAGGGGGTAGGGCTATGGGAAAAAATGAGAATTAAGTTGTGTCATATACTGGTACAAATTCTCATTGTGGAATGCAATCATGATATGTGTATGTAATGTACCATTAAATATTTCAAATTAAAAAAAAGTTTACACTTGTACACCCTTTGTCCTGTGAGGGGTGGAGCCTCAGTGGTTCCCTGTGACGCCTCAAGGCATTTTTCATTTGTCTCTGTAGAAAGTACCTTGTTTCAGGGCTGAGAATTTAGCTCAGTGGTTTGGGCCTGGTACCAAAAATAAGTAAATAAGGAAGTACCTTCATCCTTTTTAGTGGCACTGATCTCTTTAACGACACTTCTGTCCTCAATATTTCACATAGTATACTTTGGGGCAAGATTTAAGTTTTCTGTATATTTCTACCCTGTTCTTTCCCCCAATTCTCACTGTAAATCTGGCTACAAGCAGCCAGCATTATCTGTGTTACAGCCTGAGTATTAGGGTGTCTTGAAAGTTTCCTTTCTCGATCAGTAACTCATTGTCCCTAATCTCAGACTCCTGCGAAGTCTTAGGACCTGGGCAAAATGTAGTCAGATTTCTTGCCATAGTGTTAAACACACGACCTCTCATCCAGGTGTTGGTGGATTCTGTGCCCCACCTGAACCCTCCTGAGACAGGCTTTCCTGTCCACACACATCAGCACAGGGTCTCTGAGCTCTGACCCGAACCGTCCTCTGAGCTCTGTTTATACTATTCTAGGGCCTGGCTGCAGCTATAAACATTTCTAAGTTCTTTGCAAGCCAGCTACAAAAGCTTCTAAACCTCATGGTCAGTGGAGAAATGAGTCAGTTTTCTGATGCTAGACATAATAACCACCACCCACAGCTTCCAGGAGGAGTGGTTTAGTTTGGTTTATATTTTAAAGGGCTTCAGTTCATGGTCAATTGATGGACAAAGACATCATAGTGGAAGTGGCGTAGTAAAGAAAAACTGCTGACTGATGGCAGCTGGGAACACAGTGTCAGTGCTGAAGAGAAAAGTCCTCGAGACAGATATTGCACCTGAGGTCATTCTTTTGTGATCCACTCGGAAGTGAGCTCCTCCAGCCCTTAGGCAGAACCCAGAGCCAGACAAATCCCACCTCAGCCTTCACATATGGTGTTTGTTCTAAGGAGAATGGAAAGCCCTGGCGGTAGAATAAAATTAGAGCAAAGGTTCCATGCTCTCTTTCCCTTAGGAACTAATATTAGGAATTGAGACATAGTTATTTGTTCAGCAACATGTCTACTTGTTTGTTGTGGATTTAAAGAAATATGCTTCCTGGAAATGTGTTCATAATTTTGGCAACTCAAACTGTACTTCTTTATGATACTGATGCTGGAAAACAAAATGTACAGGTTAATTATGTTGTCTTAAATTCTGGTTTATGTGGTTATGTATTAGGGAAAGTGATTAGACCTTTGCTTACTCTAAATCCAGAAGTCATTTGGGCTGAGGAATTTTTACTCTGAAAGTTTCCTGTTATCTTGATCTGCAGCTGAATATCCTGTGATGCTTGGCCCTGTTGGAAGTAAAATGATGCCTCAGAGTGGTACAGCTGCTGAGTCTAGATGGTTTACCTGCTCTGCTCTTTCTTCTGTTGTACTAGGAATTGAGCACAGGGCCTTGGCATACCCAGTCTCATTTCTTCATTTATTTAGAGACAGATTCTCAGTTAATCACTAATTTGCTTAGCTGGGCTTGAACTCATGATGCTCCTGTCTCAGCCTCACAGACTGCTGGATTTACATCCAGATGCCACCATGCCTGACTGACTTTCTGTTTTTTAAGAAAATTAATTTGGGGCATAAAGTACAACTTCCTCAAATGCTTAATTTCTACATTAGACACATAATTTTGCCATCTCTATGTGTTATTGTTTGCCCTGTTTCTTATGATCCATAAAAAAATCATGCATTTGTTGTACTGGACATGCCTTTTAATATCCATTAAAAGGAGTAGATGACAAATTATCAGCTATCAAGTAAAATTATAAAACATACTTTAAAAAACTAGCATAACAGTAGGATTATTTCCTTAAAGAGTTCCAACTAGATACAAAAACCATCCCTTGGGTGGATAGACACAGAAATCTGTGCCTTCTGAAAAAAATCAAGAGCAACAGATCACAGCAGATGTATAAGAAAAAATCGAGTTGCGACTCCAGTCTGATTATCTGTGTTCCCTGTCAGCTGTGGAGGCTGGCGGCACCTCCACCTCCTGTGATCACAGCACATGAATTGCTGTCAGGTGCCCTCAGTCTAGGAAGCCCTGACTTTCCTTTCTGCTGTGGGTCATGAGAGGAGCTCGGCCTACGATCACAGAGGTTGAGAGAGTATTCTACATGGGCCTCTACCCTTCTAACCTCCAGTGAACTTCTGAAACTATTTAGCTACATAGAGATCTTTTGCCGACAAGCAGCTAAGAAATCAGAACAATTAAAAGCAAGAAATGAATTCAAAATTGAAAGCCAAACTAATAACGAGCCACATTTGGTTGAGGCAGCAAGTCTTGGCTAAAGCCAAGCCAGGTAATAATTGTGCTGAAATTTCTCTCACAAGCTTTTTTTAAAAAGAACAACTCTTCAGGATTAGGTACACAGTTTGTCAATTTACAAGGGAGAAATTCCCTTGTTAAGTCTAATTTAACCCTCAGAAACATGCTTTAAAGCAAACTGCTCAAAAGATCAATAGTATTACAAATGGGAGGTGAGGTAAAGGTTAGGAATAGTTTACCATGGTAAATTCTAATTGGGCTTTCTGATAATGTACTGTTTTCTTCTTTTACTTAAACTCATATTTCAAAGCCCTGCTCACATTTCAACTATATTTTAAACTAGTGCATAAGAGAGTTGTAAAGATGCGCTATTAGTGTAGAAAGAATGTTTCATGTTCACAAAATGTCATTTAAAAACTGGCAGTTTCAACTTCTCATGACGCCTTTCCTAGGTTCATTTTAGCAAATGTGTGTAGCATATGCCTTGAAGACTCATTCTTAGGGTAGGAAGATGCCAGGCCTGGGGCTCTGAGTCTCCAGGTGCTGGCGGGTGTGATATCAGTTCCAAGAGAGCTGGAGGATCATGGATGACACAGAGACCGCTCCACCAAGTCTGGCATTTATGATGAGCTTTTCAAATGTCCAGCTCCTACTTTACTTATATATTAGTACCATTACTACTACTAGTGCCACTGGCTCGTGTTCATAGTTCTGTGGCATTTGGTGATTCCTCAGTAGAATAAAAATCTGAAGACTGAGACACTGGAGCCTAAGGACTGTGTTAAGGGGCATAAAAGTGGCTCCTATGAGAAGCGTTTTTGTGGGACTTGCTCTATACTCAAGACAGTAAAGGATGTAGCCATGTTCTTGGAGTCCTATGTTTTTCTAATTTAATATTATCCTACTGAAACTAAATGAAAAAAGTCTTGCTTGATATGCACTTAAATTAGAAAAGAAAGTTAAAATGATGACAGGGCAAGAACAAAATATTGGACTTGCTTTTGCAAATAATTAGCAGTTTCTGTCGCTCATATTCAGTACCTAGTCTGAGCTCATCCTAACGGGTGTCTGCCTGACTCAGGGGTCAAGGTCTTGCCCAGGAAAAGAGAAACAGTCAAGATCAAATTCAAGGCAAAGACTTGGACTCTGTTCTCTTGTTCCATATTCTTTTCATAAGACCACGAAAATGTTTATGGTGCAAGCTGTATAACTTTAACGGTGAAATTTAAATTCTGCCAGGACTGCTTTTTGAGAACAGAACAGACCAATATGCATGATATTAAAGTCCCTGCTAGTGCAGAATTTCCGATGTTCACTGGCCATTATTTCCATGGCGTTTGAGTGATTCATTTGATCAATTAGAAAGGAGCTGTGTCAGCCTCCTTCAATTGAGTCTACTTGATTTTCTATAGAAGGAGATCTATTTTTATTGATTATGCTTTTGAGTCTTTTACTATTATATTTAATGTGAAGTGGTTTTGTTTCATACTATGACTTAAGCTCCACAGAAAGGAACTGCATTAGTCAGAAAATTGCTGTGATTAGATTAAATACTGAAATGTTGACGTGTCGTCATGAATAATCCACTGTCTCCATTCCATCACGTGGTGGCCTCTAGTCTTCAGCCATTAAGAATGTCCAACACGGTGACCTTGGGGCCACTTTGGAATGACTCTTGGGTTTGTGCTGCACTTATGTGCATGTGTCCTTACTACTATGTCTGCTTCTACCTCTTTAGGCTGATTTTTTTTCCCGGAGAAACATGCTGTGAAAAACTGCCTGTTGTGATGAACAAAGAAAAGTTGAATGCAAAAAGAAGTCAGAAATAGCTTGAGAAAGACAGCAGGGACAGGATCTGTTGGTATTTCTGACAAAGGGAGTGGCATGCATATAGTCAACAGGAGGGAGCCTGCTGGGTGTGGTTGCACACTCTGGTAATCCTAGTAACTGGGAAGTTGAGGCAAGGGGATTGATTGCATGTTTGAGCCTTACCTGGGTATTGTACAAGTTATCAATGCCCTGTATCCAAGAGGGTGGCTATGATAACATTTATTAAGCTAGTATTTATTAAGCTAATACTGTATCAATGTTATTTCTTTCTTAGTCTCTTTAAGAGATAAAGTACTTCAATACCCTCTTGTGACTGAGGCAGTTGGTACAGCTCTTCTTTCACTGTAATCAAATAAGATCAGTGAGATAGATATAATAGAATTTGAAATAGGATTAATTGGTAAACATGCCGGCATTCCAGTTTCTGTACATAAGTGGTCAACTGTAGGAACACTTAATGTTACCGGTTTATACAGTCACTCTTATTCCTTTCTATGTAGGCTATGTTAAGAAGTAAATAAAAAGAGGAAGAAATGTTGACTTGACCATCATTTTATATTGCTCTTGTAAATGCTGATGCTTTGGGTATATAAAATCAATAGCCATCAATTTTCATTTATGATTTGTGGCTCAGGTCAGTCTTAAGGAGTAAAGATGAATTTTAAGGACATTTTTTTGGTCTTTATACAGGATAGATGCCAGCACATTCTTAGAGCTTTGAGACATAGTAACTACAGGTAGTACAGTTACTACACTCTCCTCCTGGCAATTTTATAATTTATAGCCATTTTCAAGCATAGAGGCTATAGGCTAGGGATTTAGCTCAGTGGTTCTGGCGCCTACCTTGCAAGCACAAGGTCCTAAGTTTGATCCCTGGTAACCACATACAACAATGCTGGGCATGGAGACTCACACCCACCAACAATCAGAACCACACAACAGTGTCCGGCGTGGTAGCTCAAGCCTGTAATTCCCAGCACTTGGGAAACAGAGACAGGAGGATTGCTGTGAGTTCTTGGCTTGCCTGGATTATATAGTGAGCTCAGGGCCAGCCTGAACTACAAAGTGAGACCCTGTCTCAAGAAAGAAAAGTAGAGGTTATGTTGCTGATATACTTAGAAGTGGCTAATAATAATCAGAATCTTGCCATCGTAAGATACAAGCTTCATGGCCTGACTCAGAGAACTGAGAGTCCATCCCCAACCAGAAGTGTGAGAAACACAAATCATGAAGAATTTATTAATGTCACAATATCAGGGTAGATGAGCTTGAATGGTCTCTGATCAGTTGTTATGGTTTATATCTCTGTGCTCATGGACAGGGATGAGTGGTGCTCACAAGCTGAAAATTGCAAAAGTGAAAGACCAGCTTGAGAGAGAACCCCGGGGTAGAATGACCACTGTCGAGGGGTTTGTCTCTCAGATTTGGTTTATGCTACTCAGCCATCCAGGTGCTTGGAGGCTCCTGCCACCCAGAGAGAAGGAAGCCCGGCGACTGCTGCAGCTGGCAGCAGACCTGGACACCATCCATGTGGAGCTGGTTTTAGGTGCATGCAGAATGCAGGAGTTGTAGGGTCAGGAAGCCTTCCACTCAGACTTCAGAAGGAGGCCTGGGAGGCCCGCAGTGGGCCCCTAAGAGGTCTGTGTGTGAGGCTGTGAGTGTGAAGCCAAAGGTGCAGTGGGGAATCTCAATAACATTGAAATGTGGACCAAGGAAAACTGCAAGGCACAAGCAAAGCTGACCCCAGAGAGAAGCCACACAGGCCACTGCCACCAACAGTGTCAGTTGTGGGCCTGCACAAGTACATACGCATTATACCAAAACTTGCCCTGGCTGCTGGGTAGGGAACTACATCCTTCTTTGGTCCAATTTTTATTTCTGTGCCCCTCTTTTCCCTTCTGCAATAGGAATGTTTACTCTGAGCCCTTCTACATAAGCAGTATTTAATTTGTATTTTTAAGGCACTCACAGAGGAGTTTGCCTTAAGTCTCAGAGGAAACTCACTTTAGACTTGGGCTTTTGAGCAATTCTGAAAACATCAGGACTCTGACAGCTATTAGAGATGGACTGAGTGCATTCTACATGAAGGAATGGGCATGAGCCTTCGGGGAGGAGACACATCCTGGGAGATGAGACTCCTCAGGGGCCTGCTCCACTGTTTGTAGCTGTTTATTAATAGTGTGATGTTGGAAGGTGAAGCGTGCCTGGGAAAGTGGTCCCTAGAGGCCCAGCCTACAAGGGCCTCACTCGCTCCATGCAACCTTCACCCCAGCTCCATCCTCTAGGCCGGCTTGAGCTGTCTCTCCTTGCTGACTGCCAGGCCCTACACAAGACTTTTCTGCCACAGCCTCTGTCATAGGTGTCGGGATGACAGGGAGACCAGACAGAGGCGGTTCAGCTCAGAAGGTGGTGCAGGGGCTCGCCACTCAGTGAGGACAGGAAGTAGGATGTTAGTGAAAGTAGTGAGCTACGAATGTACAAGCAGTTGGCAAATGCAGTGTGTGTTTGTTTTAGTCTGGAGAGAGTGTTCACTTCTACAATAGAATTTATTATTAAGACAGGAATAATGTCAAAAATTGATTTTAGAGTGAATATTGTCTCTTCAGTTCTGTTTTCATAATAGGCATTGTGGGATCAGGAAGCCTTCTACTAACAGAGGGGAAAGTTTCATCCTGCAGGTGGGGTAACAAATATAAATTATTTCATAAATAATGAATTAAACTGTATATTAAGCTTTGGGAACACTTATTTGGAAAAATGTCTGTGTCTTACATTTATGGTATTGTATTTATTTTATGATGAAATTTAGTACAATTAAGATGCATATATGCATTTAATATATATCTGTCTATACATAAAATTTTATTTCACAAATACATGAAGGTGAACAATATCAACCTAATATAAATAGTTTGAGTCAGGAAATAGGCATTTAATAATGTGTCCCTTTCAAATCTCACTATATATGAACTTTTTTTTTGTTGACTAAGGAATTAATAACTAAGAATAAAATGCACACGGATAAAGCTAAGTGAATGGACACAAAATCTCACTCATACACAGGTGCACTGCTAAATAACAACTCCTGTTTTACTCAGCTCCATGGCTTTGTGACCTTTGTAGTGTATAAAATATACTTTTAAGTAGATCCTGTAATTGCAGAAAGAGATACTTCTAAGGATGATAAACTACTTTTCCTCAGTAATTCTATCTGTTCTTCCCCCACTGTATCCTGGTAGCTCCCAACCTTAATATAAAACAGAATCAAGAAAACAGTATTCATAACAGGATTGCATTTGCTCTTTTTGTTTATTTTCAAGGTATTTCTGTGGCACATTATTATTTATTTTCATGCTATTTCTATGGCAAATTATTTGTTTTATGCATTCACTTAGCTTTATCCATATGTATTTTATTCTTAGAGTTAGCAATTCCCTAGTCAAAGACAAACAAACAAAAAAACAAAGTATAATTGAGTTAATTGAGTTAATTTTGTAAGATTGGAATTTGATCCAGATTATCTTAATCTATAGCTTTTTTTTTTTTTTTCATTATTCTTAGAACAAAGTATCTGAACTCTTTCAGGATTCTTTCGAAGTTGAAAACCTTAGTCCTTCAGGAGGGCCGAATGAATGAGCAAATAGTCCTAAATGTCTTTTCATCCTCAGCTGAACTGGCTTCTTCAGGTCTCTACTATCCCCAGAAAAAATGCTGCTGCCTTACTGGTGGATGCGTTTAAGTGTCCGTCCTATGCAGGGTGGCGCGAAGTGGTCATGGTGGTGGGGAAACTACCATCAGTCAATAAAAAGAACATAAAGAAACCAGAATGTACTCTTAGGCTGAGATGTGTGAACCGGCCCTCTGATAGTCTTGCTCTAGGATGTCAGATGTGTTATCCTGACGTTTATGTGCTGTTTAATGGCGCTCCTTTCTTCCCTGTCTTATTGGGGAACACCTCGCACACTTCCTGACGTGTTACAAAGGAAGCCTGCAGCGTTGTTGTACTGTTTGAGTGAAAGTGGAAAAGGACTGAGGGGGCCCATTGGAAAGAAGTTTCCACCGTTGGTAAGGCATGCTATCTTACATATCTGATGTCTGTTTAAAAATAAGACTGTTAAGACCGTAGCAATCATGACTTGCCGAATTACTTCGTACTGAACTCACTTCAGGCTAATTGGTGATTGGGCCTCCTGGGTGGAAGCAGTCAAGGGCTCGGCTCCACATGCCTGACAAAGTAATTCTCCTGGAGAAATTTCAGACGTAGACAAAAGGCCCTCATGGGACAGAAAATAGGGCCTTGGATCTGCAAAAGCAAAAACTGCAGTCTCCATCTGATTTGTTTCTCGTTGGCCTTTTTGTATTCGCTTGTAACTGTGAATTGAAGAATTAATTGACTTCTCAGGGTAATATTGATGGAATGAAGAAAAGTGGTTGTGTAACATTTTGAAAATATTAAAACCTATGTCCATGTCAAGTTATAATGATAAAATGAATACTCGCCCAGTTATCTATTATGACATTTTCCACAGTTTAACTGAATAAAAATTAGACACTTTGCTTAAATCGCATCCTTGAAAAAGTAGGCAGTTTGTTCTGGTAGGCAGGACTTTCTTCAAATTTTTCCTTTCTTATTCTTCAGTGTCTCACAGAATTTTTAATTGTCAAAAGTTCACATATTTCTATAACAGTTTAATGTTGAACGTCCTATATATTATTAAAAGCCATTGAAATTATAGGATCAAAGTCAAAGTTTCTTGTCAATCAATAAAATCAATCAATTTGGTGCCTGTTTAAATTTTATTTATTTTATATTTTAAGTGCCCGACCAGAATCCTCATAGTAATGAGGTTTTCATTATTCCAATTGATGAGTTATTTTTCCTCATTCTAACAAAAGGAGTAAATTTTTCCTATCTCTCTTTTACCCATAGCTTGTGTCTGATACACTGTATATATACCAAGTAATTCTTGTGCCACATGACTTGAGTTTATGCTTTGGGGTACTTTTTGAGATAAAACAAACTATTGCACAGCAAATAAAGAGACTGTGAACCTTCCACAGTCACACAGTGGATCAATTCTGTAAGTGGAAACTGTGAGTTCAGATAAATCTCTTCTGAGAGAGAAGTGCCTCTGTTTTTAAAGCCCATTTTGAGTTTCTTTTGTGCAGTACCAGGTATGAACTCAGGATCTTGCACTTGTGAGGGAGGCACCACCAAGCTAAATACTCAGCCTCAAACCCCATTTTGAGAGTTGTTCTCTAAAGGGCTGGTTAGAGCATCCCCATCTGTAAAGTGACATACCCTCCTGAACCCAGATCGAGGGCCCACAGCCTCTCCACCTGCGTGTTTCTGACTGTGGCTTCTGGGTGTGTCCCTGGGGTGTAGAGCTCATCTGTCCAGGCAGCAGTTTCTGAGGCTGAGCAAAGAAGTAAATAAAGATATGATGAATCACCACTTTCTTCTTCTCAGAGGGCTTTGGACATGTGAGTTAGGAATGGAGAAAGGAATTTTAATCTTTTGTTTTGAGGCCAACCCTGATCAGATAGCTGGAACCAGTTCAAAATGAATAGACTTGGTGAAAAGTCATAGTGGATGCATATTAGATATTTGTCTGAACTTGTAGAATTTACCATGTAAATTTACAGTATAATTTATATTACTAGAAAAAACCTCTGTAATGTGCTAGTCCTTCACTGCTTGTGTCTTCTGGTTGTCCTAAGTGGAATTATTATCATTGTCTATGTTAGAAATGATCAACAAAAAAATAAAATTAGAAAAGGGGCATACTTAGTGGAAGATTTTTTTTTTTTTAACATTTTCCTGTCCAGGAAAAGGGAAAGAGCAGCCCTGGCCTAATAGATAATTGTGCTGATGATAGTTCTTTATGTCTTAATCTTGAATCAGAATGAAATTCCCAACAGCAAGTGGAGTCTTGCTTGCATAACAGACCCCCTCCTCAAAACATCCCATTGTTTTGTGCATGCTGTAGAAAGGACCACAGTTCACATGTTTTAAAAAGTAGTACTATAAAAACTTAATTAAAATGAACTGGACCCAACTCAAGATGGTGGAATGAAGTGTTCCTGTTCATCAGTCAGCCCTCTTTTGACCACAGAAGTAAAGGGACCCCTGGAAAACATGTAATTAAAACTGGGAGTGGGTGTTGTAGCAGATGAGACAATCGCAAAAGGTTAGTTTTTTTTTTTTTTTTTTTTTCAGTACTAGGGTTCAAACTTAGGACCTTGCACTTGTCATGCAGGCATAGTACCATACAGCTACATCTCTAGCCCAGAAAATACCAGTAAATACCACTGCATACTTTACTTTTAAAATTTAATATATCTGAGAGAGTGTAGCACAATGGAACATACAAACTTAATGTATTTGTAGGTTTCCAAATAACTTGGCTAGCCCCCATTGTTGGCAATACTTCTTTTTATGATTTGCAGACAAACACATTTCAGTTAACTTGCACATATCTTTAAATATAATTGGAAACCTACATAATTAATTACCTGAGGCATATTTTGAGATATATGCATGCATTTGAAGTGTTGACAAATATTGTCAGTGCTACAATATCAAATCTGAAAGAAAATCTAATACTGAGAAATGTTTAGTAAACCAAATTATATACTTAGGTAGACCAGTATGAAAGTGTGTACTGTTATAATGTGTGAAGATTGTTAATGCAACGCTGAATAATAGTTATAATATCACAGAATAGCGAGTTCCACCATGATTTCCAACAACTTGAAAACATTGCACCCTCCTAATTCACACTGTAAGTCATGTTTCATGGGTAAGAGCTTTTTTGTAGATTCAGAGGCAGTGTTTTCATCTTAACTCTGTTCCTCAAGATAACCATAATTTGATCTGCAGTTGATTTAATTCATCTTACCTTATTTTTAATCCTAATTAATATTTCTTCACTGTAATAAAACCTGATTCAAATCAGAAAAATCAGATATATTAATTCTCTCCCATTTCCATTAGAACAGTAAAATGACTTTGAAAGAAAAAATGTAATTTTAAAAAGTTGACCTTTTCTGAAAGTCTTCTATGTACAGTAGACCCTTGAATTATGATTGGCCCAACATAAAGCAACTTGGAATGACTAGAACTTCAGTGTTAACTTAGGAACAGACTCTTGAGTTATAACCCAGATATCAGGTGCTTGAGCTTTCAGATAGTGTCAGATTCAGATTAAACCTATAAAGAGTATGGAAGGAACACAACAACATCCTCTTCTGTGTGGGTTAACTGAGAAGTCCCGGGCCGGTGTCTCTCTCTAGGGAACTGGAGATCTGCCTGTGTATAGGAGAGAACTCTGAAGACTGTGTGGAGGAGCCTGAGCCTTCAGTCCAGCAACCTGAGTTACAGCCAGCCCTTGGGAAAGAGTTGAGTTTGTAAGTCAAAGGGCCACTGTACCAGTTTTTGCTGTTAGACTAATAACGATGATGGTTGTAGATCGGGGCTTCAGTTTTGTTGGGAAAGTTGTGCAATAGGCAGGGAATGTTAAAGGATCTCAGTGAAGATTTTGGCAAATAGAGAGTAAACCTCTATGAGAGAGAGAGAGAGAGAAGCTGAGAAAAACCAAGAGCTGCTGGGCATAGTGGGGCTCACATCACAGCCAGACACAACTTCCTCTTGCCCCCATCTTCAATTAGGCACAAGAGAAATGGAGCAGGAGAGGGAGGACTCTGTCACTATAGCTCAGTATATAACAGATGTATGACTACACCCATATTCAAAAGTTAATATGTAGTTTATTGTCCCCATATCAATACACTAACACACACTGTCATTTTTGCATATTAGCTCGGCATTGAGTGTAACCATTGCATGTCTCCCCTGATACACACCAGAGCAGCACAAAGAGGTGAGCACAGACCTGCCTGTTCAGGAATGTGCACATTGGCCATGAAAGGAAGGTGCAAAGGCCCACACAGGGACCACAGAGGGCACACTGGCCAGTCGAGTTGTAACAGCTCCCCAGGGGCAGAGTCCTTTCCTCACCATGGAGTGGAAAGGATTAGAGCTCAGACCCTGAATGCCATCTCTGGGCTCCCTGCCTTTCTCAGCAGGGATCAATCTTACTGGCTTATTTTCTCTCCTTTCCACAATAAAATACTGTTGCTTCCCTGCTTCTCTCTCCTTTCCAGTAATGTGATTGTGCTTCTCCTTCTGAACATAGTTCTCTAATTTTTATTGAATTCTTCTATTGTAGCTTATTTATTTGCTGGTCAAGCCTATATAAGAACTTACCCTCACTGAGCCTAACAATTGCACATGTGCAGTTTGACTTCTGTTGGTGCAGTGGCCAGGACCCTCATGGCCACCAGTAGCAGCAGGAAGCTCTTTCTGTGGACTCTACTTTACAAACTTTGAAGTTGGAAGGAGGCTGTGACTGTAACACACGCTTCCAGGGGAGACAGAGTTGAAAACAGCCATCTGGAAGCTGTAAATGAGCGCCATGCCTGCCTGATGATGGGCTCTGCTAATAGCTCATGCCGTCTGCAGCAGCACGGTCATTGTATTTATATGTGCCACGTAGGTCACACAGCTTCATTCAAGTGAGCTGGAAAGGTTCGTGTTGTCTCACTTTATTAAAAACGTTAAAACTGCCTATATTTTGCTGGAAACCCACATAGTGAATGAGTTAAGTCAGAAAACATGCCATATATATATATACTCTCTGCTACAAAGAACAAATCCTTGTAAAGTTTTAAGTGGGCTGTGAAAAGCATATGTCATTATTATCCCAGTGTGCTTTAACCCCAGGTTAACCACGCTGAAGTGAGAACAAGCACGGTCACCAGCCCTCACAGGAAGCATGGGGCTCTGTCTGCCTTGAGTACTTTCTCCTGGTACTTGCCGGATGTGGCCGTGTGAACTCACATAGCTCAGAGCCCTGATCTGGACGCAGAGCCCGAAGCCTCTCCTGGAAAAGGCCGAAAACATTCTAGAGATGTCCAGGGCTTTGCATGACTCTTGCCTGCTGGATGTGCTCCCCTCTGCTCTTGAGCTCAGCCTCAGCCCTTGGAGCTGGACCTGACTCTGAGCTGTGGTCCCAGACTGACTCCCATACCATCTGGGCAAGGAGGAATTTACTTCATTACATGCAAAGCACTGACACTTAATCTAACTTTTAAAGCCTCGCTTTTTCAGGGGTGAGTTTTAAGCCACAGCATGAACTGAGTGCTGAGCAAGGTGCAGGGCCTTTATTCTCTGTGTGAGCAGGTGTGGGGTGCTGGGGTTGGAAAGAGCTCATAATCACTAAGCAGAATTGTACTAGATTGCTTCATTATTTGGAGTTGCCAAGCAGGAGGCTTCCCCATTGCACTAAGGAATTAAACCGAGCTGCCTTCTCATACCTACCCATGTCCAGCCAGCTAGACCTGTCCTCCAACTTCACATGTTTGAGATATGAAGGTCTTTGCTTGTGCTGGACCACCATGTGCTCTGCGTGTCATGTCCTGCTCTTCCTCTGTGCCTGGTGTGGCTGCTAATGCTTTGGCAGTCACTGTCTTATATGAGCCTTGTATTCACCTCACAAGGCAGCAGCCGCATCTGAGTTTTTGAGATGAGGGCCCCGTGTTTCGTGCCCTGCACTCAAACCTTCCTGCTTACTTACGGGTGACAGAGCTGGAACCCAACCTTGGTATGTCCATCACATGCGCCTCTGCTGTGTTCACTAATTTCACAGCCTCCCAACTCTGAATGACTGCGGAAGCCACAGTGATGATGAGGTGAAAGTGTTATTTTCAATTAATCACAATATTCTGAGTATTCACACAAATATAGACTACATCCTTAACTCCTACATAAACTGGTTCTACAGTTAGCAGTAAATGATGAGATCACCCTAAGTTTTCTTTCCTTTGCATCTTTATATACTTCTTAATTGCATATTGTTAAAGATACAATTTTTAAAATTTAAAAACATGGAAAATATTATATACAATAGAAATTATATTTAATACACTAAATCCTATGATTCCTGTAAACAAGAAAAATTATACCTGATAGAGTTACCCCAGTGTGTTCTTTTGAGAAATAATTTCCTATTATATGCTGTATGTGGCAAAAATGAGATGATAAACTTAGTTTTATGAGAACAGTATTTAAAACTTTAAACAATGTTGCATATATTTACTTATGAAACAGCCATCTTCTGATCTATGAGTATAGGACAGTATGTGGACTTGTCTCACACGTTTCTGTGTACAGAAACCACATGTTACAGAGGGGACCTTGCAGCGAGTTGAGTTCTTTTCTCCATTTTGTATCCTAGGGCCCTTATGCCTAGTTACCAACACTGCTCAGTAGAGAAAATACTTGAAATATATCATTGATGAATAAAAAGCAGTTTCCTGAACTTGGGAAGTTGTAAGGAAAATTTTCTTGACATGTGACCAAAAGAGATTTTCTTAGTAGGCTTAATAAGAACTTTCATGGGAAAATATATTGTGAATTATAGGTGAGAAGTACTGTGGTGCAAATTTATTGGGGATCAAAACTCCTTAATTACTGAATATCATTAAATTAAAATAAGTTCAGATGGAGCTAGAAACCAGGCTTAGTAATAGGCAACATTTTATTGTACATTCTAAGATGTAATGGATTGAAAATGTGAGGCATTCTAAGACAGAAAATAAGAGTCCCATGAAAACGAGATATTAACAAAGGAAATATTCTTCATATCGCTTCTGAGATTTTCTGAGTTCTCAGCTGAGCAGAAGTTCACATCCTCGTTGCTGGAATCTCTTAGACCTTGGTCAGACCTTGTGGTTGTGTTTGTTCAATGCAGGTCTCATTGCCTTTTACGCTGAAGGAGGTTGGGTGTGGCCTGATCTGTGCAGTGAAGTGACGGCCTGTGCTGAACCTAACCTCATACTAAACTTGCTTCAAAATTAGGGATGATTACTTAGGACATGCTGTCACATAGAAGAAATACCAAGAAAGGCCTGTCTGTTCTACTGACTACTGAAGCTAACCAGAAAGGAAGGCTGTTTAAACTAGTAGCTGTTAAAACATTATGGGATCGGCTACCATTTCACAAAATAGAAAATAGGCCAGTGCCTGCTGCTGAGTGCTTACCTTCTTCTCCCTAGCACGTGAAATCTCTCTCTTTAATTTTAATTTTCTCAAAATTACTACTTCTTTTTATCCTAATCTCATTATTTTAAAAGAATGTTTATATTTGGACCTTTCTTTTCTTTTCTTTTTTAGCTTTTTTGAGACAGGGTCTGTCTTTGTAGTTCAGGCTGGCCCTGAGCTCAGCCTCTAACTCAAATCACAGCAATCCTCCTGCCTCTGCCTCCTGAGTGCTGGGATTACAAGTGTGAGCCACCACACCCGGCACTGTGGTATGTGGTACTGATTGCTGCTGGGCATGAGTCTCCACACCCAGTGTGGTATGTGGTTACCAGGGATCGAACCCGGGTCCTTGCACTTGCAAGACAGGCACTGGAGTCACTGAGCTAATCCCCAGCCCGACCTTTCTTTATCAAATATTTCAATTTGTATGTCCTTGTCCCCAGATGAAATGACCTTTCCATTTATTGCCCAACACTATTTAAAGGAATTCCTAAATTTCTTTCCGGGAAACAGGGCTCTGCAATGGAGTTGGGTCCCAAAAATGTTGATGAAAAGAATTATTTCAGTGGCCATGTAGAAATGAAACTCAAAACAGACAAGGTTAGAAAGAGATTCATAAAAGTTTCTGGGGTCTAGACACTTTCGGTTCTTTCTTTTCTTTTTTCGAGGCAGGGTCCCACTTTATAGCTATTGCTTGCCCTGAACTCACTATGTAGCTCAGGCTGACCTCAAAGGTGTGGCCAGTCCTCCTGCTGCTGCCTCCTGAGTGCTGGGACTATAGGCGTGTGCTACCATGCCTGGCTGTGTGGACACTGTGGTTCTGATCAATTCTAATTACCACTGATTGCTCAGCTTATTATATTGTTGATACTGTGTTCATATTGGGGATTACAGATAATGAAACTATTTTGGTATTTAGAAAAGTAAATGACTAAGTGCACTATTTGAAGCATGGCTCAGAGAATGAATGTTCTTAAACTGTATGTTCTACAGAATCTAATTCCACAAAATAATTTCATTCTTATTCATTCAGTACAAATTATCATGTCATAGATTTTTCACAAATAAGTGGTCTACAGGCAATACAAAGCTACTTATTAAAAAAAAACTAAGGAGATATATGGTTTCCCCCAAGAATTTATAGTTTATATTTTAATATTAGTAAAGTATGAAAGATTGAGTAAAAAATATCATCAGGTAGATCTTTCATTCTCAAATATATCACATCCTTCTTGATGTTTGCAGATTTTATTTTTAAATTTAAGCTTTTAAGACAAAATTATATATATTTATGGGGTAGTGACATTTTAATATAAGTGCATACTGTATAATGTTTAAATCAGATTAAAATATTTCAAACTTTTGTCATTTATTGTAACAGTTGTTCAAAATAATTTTTTATTCTTTAAAAGTATATAGTAAATTATTATCTTGAATTTGTGATTTATAATACTTTATCTAGGTCTTGATATGAAAATATTCCTGATTCTCTTGACAGTTATAAATCTGACTGTATTTGTTTACCCTGTTTACTTCCTTAGCATCTTTTACAAATGTGAAAATTTTATCTTCATTGTGCTTATTTTTTCTCCTCTCATTCACTGTTTTTGGTGTCGTTTTTCTTGTGCCTTTTCAGAAACCCAAACTTCTCTTATTCTGCTCCCCTGTGAGTTACAGCCCAATTTCCTACTGACAACACTACTTCTGAAAATTGGTTGAGAGTGCTGCATCTTCTTCCCACAGGATTATCTGCAGTCAATGAAATCCACTTCTTACTAGAGGTACAGGGTTACCCACTGGCTTCAGCAGAGACTCATTTAATTTTCCCACAAAATGAGAGATGGAGATCAGAGTGGAGAAGGTGTGGTAATTAAAAGATGTGTAAGCGATTGTCTTTTAAAATCTCCTTTTAATTGAATTCACAACCTTAACATCTTCTCTCGTGCCTTCATTCTTTATTTAGCTTACTATCTTCCAGAGACTCTTAAATTTTAGAATAGGTTATATTAAATTCCTGACATTTAAACATCTTTCTTCTACCAGTTTTTCTAAATTTGGTGCATGTATAAGTATATTTATGTCTTTGTTATAGACCAAGGACACAATTTTCATTTTTATATTTTTAATTGTTCTGTCGATGAACTTTTAAGTTAAATGTTATTATTTAGATTGGTTACATTACAATGTACATGATGGTGAAGTAGGTGGTTGGATCACAAAAAGTGGTGTTATTTAATTTTACTGATTGAATGTTTTCATTCCAATCACTTTGATAAGTTAACTGATTGGGCTCTGTTGTATATGTAACTTAAGGGTGGCAGTAAAAATGTCCAAAAAACAAGTTTCACTGCAAAAGCAGATTGGTGTCCTTTGACACTTTCTTTTTTTCTTTTTAATAACTTAGCAGGTAAAGTACTTCCTTATTTAAGTAGGGGTGTCTCTTTGCTATTTCTGTCATCTCCATGGGGTAATTTTCTTGTCTTTTAAGGTGGAATCTAAAAGTCCTGCTTGGATACAGCATACTTCTTAGAGAAGAATGATGCCTCATAGAGTAGGAGATAGTTAAACTCAGAAACTGGCTCTTGTGCTTAGAAGGATGTTTGAAAGATCTCTGAAGGAGCCAGGGATTTAGCTCAGCGGTTCTAGCGCCTGTTTTGCAAGTGCAAGGACCTGGGTTCAAGGTTCAATCCCCTGGTAACCACATACCATATTGGGCGTGGAGACTCATACCCAGCAGCAACCAGTACCACAGACCACAGTGCCGGGTGTGATGACTCACACCTGTAATCCCAGCACTCGAAGGCAGAGGCAGGAGGATTCCTGTGATGTGAGTCTGAGGCTGAGCTCAGGGCCAGCCTGAACTACAAAGCGAAACCCTGTCTCAAAAGAGAAAGATCTCTGAAGCCAGCTTTGAAACAGAACATGAACACATTTGCACTTTACCATATATGTTTTACACAATCTAATTTTGGAAACTAATTTAGTGACTTTACTAGTAATATTAATTTTCTTTCCCTCCAGGTACAAGTAAACTTTAGATATTGTGCATGTATCATTTTTTTTCATATGAGTGTACTAACTTGATTCAATTCTTTGCTGCCAGATGACAAAAAAAAAAGCCTATTTTGTGTTTTCTGTAAACATTCTGTCCTCTCCCAGCACTACTCATCAAGAGGACAAATTCTTTAATTTGTCTGAGATTGCATTTTGCTCATTTTTAACTCATTTTCCTTGCTTACTTCCATTGTCTTGTTTTATCCACGGCCCGTGGGGCTCAAGAACAGTACTGAGGAAGTGAAGGTTAGAGTCCTCCCTTTCTTCACGAAAGAAAATGTGTGGGTGACTGTTAATTGGGCCTTATTAGGTAAGATTGTTCTTAATTACACAGTGGTGGCATCATATCTCACACACACATGCACACACACACACACACACACACACATACACACACACATACACACTTAGCACAGAAGTTCAACGGGAGGAACTCTCAGAACCATTGTTTTAAAATTTATTTTTATTTATCCTTTATTGTAATGTATCCTTAAAAACAACTATCCAGAATAATGTAATACACTAAATCTTATCAGAAAAAATATGTTTTAAACCATAGCTTAAAAGAAGAATGTTGAGCTACATAATTTGTGATAATAAATCCATTTCAAATTTGGGGGAAACGTGAGTTCTGTGTGTGAAGTGATGGGAAGCCTGGCCCATAGAACAGGTTGGACTGCATTAGAATGCATCTCTGTCTGTCTTGATAGGCTCAGGGTAGGGGTTAAAAAATTCCCCACAAGATATCCCTGATCCTTCCTTTTGGAAATTACCACATATAACTCCAGACGTGTCCACATTGCTACAATCTATGTGCCCCTTAAAATTCTGGAGTTTTCTCTGAAGTGAACCATACACGGGTGGTGACCATGGTGGGTATATAAGAGAGAAGCAAACCACAGGGGCACTCCTCAGAGGAGAGTTTCGTACTACTGTCAAGTGCCATCAGAGCCATTTGGTTGAATCTGTGTTCAGTGTCTTAGTTTTGTGCTGCTGTCACAGAACACCCCAGGCTAGGACATTCACAGCAGAAATGATTTGGAGAACAGTTCTGGGGAATGGAAAGTTTAACAGCATGGCACAAACACTGGCCGGAGAAGGAACTATCTCTTTGTATGATCCAAGATGGAAGAGCACAAGAGTGAGAGAGACACGGCAAGATGAGAAAGACCACTGTTCATATTTTTAACTTGCTGACACACTACCAACATCAGTCCATTTGCCAGGACAGAGACTTCAAAAGCAAACTGTCTTATAAATCCCACATTCCAAGACTGCTTTGTGGGGATTAACTTTTGAATTTTGGGCAACAGTTCCACCCATCACAGTGCATTCATTCTCTTGTGATCACATGTATCACAGTGCATCTTCATTTTCTTTCTCAACTTCTGGTAAAGGAGAAGGTATGAATCAGGTACTTTACAGGAACACTGCTTTTATCTTTTGTTTTTATTTTAATTCAGTGCAGACAGTTTCTAAAGAGCAAAATCTATTCAAATATAAAAAAGTCAATGGTGGAATTATCTATCTGTTGCCAATTATTTACTTGTCAATCCAATAGTTATTGATTACTTGGCCTGAAAGTTTCTTAATAGTTAGTGAGCCCTTTGGATCTATCCACTTCCATTTTTATTGTTTCCACAGGAAAATCTGGAAATCCAACTGGATTTGCAATTCATGTCATTCCCACCTTTCCACCTTCTGCTTTTCCCTATCTTTCTGTTTCCTTTGGAATAATATTCATATTTATCTGTAATATAAATCACATGATATTTCCCATTTCCAATTTTAGTGGGTTTAATAGGTTATAAATCTAGTGAAGATTTTATGGTTTTTCTATTAAGTAAAATTGTGAAGTTTCTGTTTTTATCATGTTCTTTTTTAATGTGTGTGCATCTGTTCATACAAAAATTTCTCCATTACTTTTTTCTTTTAGTGGACTTCTGAAATCATACTTCTTGTTAATTACCTGAAGGGCTTTTGCATCCTTTGTAGATCTGGAGTAATGTTCAGTTTTCTATTTGTTCTTATGAGATCCACAAAAACATCAGCTCTCTATGCTCAGAACTGGCTGGCTAAATGGACTGTCTTGGCACCTTTTCATTGCTAGAAGCAATAGACTCTGAGATTGAAATATGATGGAAGGGATATGTTCTAAATTCTGCCAAAACCCAGAAGGCTGTCATTTCATTTTAAAAAGATAGGCTAATGCAGACTCTTTGGTGCTAAGTGCTGTGCTGCCTAACTCAGTGCTATGCAAAATGTGCATGTAGCTGGTACCTAATGCCCAGTGCCACCTATAGGCCCAGAGCCAGAGGAGCAGAGAAGCTGAGTATAAGGCTTAGGGAATTTTCTTAGATCAAAGGCTAATTTTATATTTATTGAGGCTAACTTTTTAAACTCTTATCTTGTGTCTTTATGTGATGAATTTTAGTTATGTTTTTGTGTGATTCATATTCTATTTCAGTTTTTATAGTTTCAGTCTGCAACACAGTGAATATTTAGAGAAAATCGAATAAACTGGCGTTTTACAAAAGATAACGTGGGAGGAAGTGATCTGTAAGAGAATCTCAACAGTGTTTTTAATCTATAAATTTGTAAGACTCTATACTGTCATATCCAGGTTCTGTTGTGGTTTCTAGAGTGCTGAGAGGAGGAGCATGAGCGGAAACAAGGGGAACTGCTAAGAATCTGATTCGGGGAAGAATGACATCCTCTGTAGTCAGTGGGGCGCCCACATCACAGCTAAAGCTGAGCCACCCAGGGCTTGTGTTTTCCTTCCTGAGCAGGGTGTGGGGAGTGTGTTTGGCTTGTGTCCTTCCAAACTGGCAGAGAATAAACAGTAGGACGCTTGGTTGAGTCTTTCCCCAGGGAAGGTGCATTAGTGGGAACCATCAACCTGTGTTCGCCCAGGACTATGGTAGATTATCCAGTATTATTTTGTTCCCATGACTTTTCTCAGTGCTTTTTCCGTGGTACTGAACCCAAATCCAAGGTCTTCACACTTAGCCACATGCCCAGCTTTGAAACTCTTCTGTTTTGAGACAGGGTCTTACTGAGTCACTAATTTCCCAGACTGGGCTTGAACTTGTAATCCTTCTGCCTCCTCTTCCTGCAGTGCTGAGATTAGAGTTGTGTACCATTGTGTCCACCTCTGTGTTTCTTTTAAACATGTATTTAAAATTCACATGAATCACAGGGACATTAGGAGAATTCTATTAATTGGTGAACCTGTTGTCTTAGTGCATGGTAAGCTTCCAGTGCAATTTGAAAAGAAACGAATCTTTGCTTTCTTTTATTCACAGATGAAAAAAATGTACCTTGTGTACTTTATTTATGAGCACATTCTAAGCAATGTATTGAAGTTTCAGAAAGGAGAGTCCTGGTTGTGTGAAAGAGTTCTAGCATGAAGACAGCTCTGTTAAAAGGAACTAATGATATACTGATTAATGTGAATTGAGCTTGGGGGGTTATCTTTCTATGCTGCTTTCATCCGCCATCTAATTCTGACACTTTCAGTTCTTTGGTATTGAACTTCTGCTTTGGAGCTGAATTCTTCCCTATAGAAGTTGTCTCAGTTACATTTATCTGGCGTAGATAAGCTGCAGCCCCTGTTAGATCATGACCTTCATCATCCATGTGATCCCCAGAATCAATCCGCTCCACCACTAGATAAACTTAGCCATACTGATTTAGTTTCAGAAGTACCTTATTGCCTTTTACAAAAAATGTAAACCTTTTTGAGTAAAAATAAAACTTTCCCTGAAGACATACCAAGAGGCATAAAAATACGCTCAGCCAGTGCTCCTCTGCAGGCAGGGTAGTGACAGGGTTGTGAAGGCCTCAATCTCATGCCTGCAGCATGGGGGCTTGATCAGTGACATCTCTGCCCCTGAACTTCCCTTGGGAGTTAGATCTTCTTCCCTGCTACTTTCACAGTCTTTCCATATACCTGTCATCTCTTCTTCCCAAGTGCAGATTCAACTGAATGTTAAATAAGGAGCCAATCGAGTGAAGCTTAATTTAATATTATGTATGTGGAAAACTGCCAAGCTGTCCTTTTATAAATAGATTTCTGGAGTCTAGAACAGTTTTTCAGTATTTCAGATGTAGCTGTGTCCCCAATTTCTGAGCAGCTGGTCCTGCTGGTACCTGAGGCTGCTTTCCTTGGCTCCTCCTTGGACACTGCAGCATCAATCTCCATTAAACAGGAGGAAGGAACAGCAAGTTCTCAACTGTTCTAGACACTGTCACACAAAAAACTGGTGGATTATAAGAAAATAAGGAGCTAAATTTAGGATCATCTCCCTCCAGGTTGGAGACTTTTAATAAGTAACTGCAGTATTTTCAGGAGCTATTTGGCATGTGGTACTCCATAATTTATATTAGATTGTAGGAGTTAGGCAAACTGACATGTGATATTCTGGACTAGTCAGTTAAAAAATTTGGTGAGAGTCAGGTAAGTAAGAGTCTCATTAAAGGCAGACCAGCCCCAGGAGGACCCTGGGTGCTCTCAGGGAGCATGGTTATTCCCAGAGGTCATAGACAAGCCCCTCTCCACAGGTGGGCAGACAAAACTCTAACATAGGTGAACACATGGGGCATTTGCCTCGATATTGAGAAGCCAAAGCCCACAGGCTATGTTTTTAAGAGTTGGGGAGGGCTGTGTTTGTCTAATTTCTCCTTATCCAGGCATCTCTGAGGCCATAAATGGTGTCTTGATTCATAAACTTAATGTTTTCCATGTTTCCAGTGTCAAACCACAATGGACAACATCCAGATCAATTTTCCCTGCGAAGTCACCATGGAACCTACCACTGAATTCGATTCCACCAGGGGGCTGGGAATCAACACATGCTCACTCTGCCCTAGGGGTGGAGGGCTCAGGCCAGACGCCCAGGACAGCAGAGTTACACTCACGGTGAGCCTCCCTGCCTGCCCAGCTCCTTGCCTTCAGAG
>PVIR01016586.1:5822-36327 GCA_004026965.1 Petromus typicus | reverse complement strand
CATTCATTGTAAGGCTTAGTAACTTACTCACTTAGTAACTTTCTGTTTCCTGCAGAACAATACATAAATATGTATATGTGTATATAGTCCTGTGTCATGCTGTTACTTCTGTTCCCCATAACCAGAAGCCAGTCATACTGAGCTGCTTATCTCTAGATCTTCTGGTTCATTTCAGGTAATCTGTTTTGCTCACAGCCTAGGATTTTGAGGCTTTGCCTTGTCTCTGTAGTGAAGTCCATCAGAATTGCATTTCAAGTATCAACCCTTCTGTATAAAGCAAATGAAGATGGTTAAAAATATTTACTGTGTGAGGTACAGCATATGAAAGGCTGGTGCTGCAGATGGTAAAAAATTTACCAAAAATCAGGAAATATAGAAATGTTGAAATTTAATTGATGCACTTTAAGAGACCAGCATAAGAGTTCCAAGAAAGCAATGCGACATCATCATTTAGTTGTAGTTGATCATTTAGTTGTAGCTCCTGTTCTTTGCTCACTGATTGCTGACATAATTGAATTTAGCTAAATTTGAAAGGGATCCACTGCCTAGTTTAAATGACTAATAGGAAGTTGTATCTATGTATTTGAGGATCAGAAGAGAAGAATTCATTCATGTAGGTGGAGGACCATTAACACATAGATGATAATGCACTGGGGATAGATAAGAATAGAGAAAAGGGCTGAGGACAATATCCTGAAACATAGCCCACAAAGAAGGTGGAGAAGTAGGAAAGAATCAGGGGAATATGCTATCTAGTGGCTAAGAATAGAAGGAATTTCCATAGTTAAATTAACCTGCACATCATTGCCAGGTAGTTGGTAAAATTAATTCATTTTTGTGTGTATAAAGGAGTGTTTATTCAATAAATATTTTGCTCTCTAAAAGTTAAATGAATTTTAAGGTGATCATTCAGATGGTTAATTTTCATTTTCTGGAAACTTTGGCTAGTGTTGGATATTGTTACTCACTAATCCACTTTTATTTCTTATTTTTACAGGAAACTTTTCAGTATACACTCTTCCAATGGGCTGAAGAGCTTGATGCCCTCAATAGAATACAAGACTTACTTGGTTGCTATGAGCAGGCCTTGGAACTATTTCCTGATGATGAAGTGATTTGTAATAGCATGGGGGAACATCTCTTCAGGTTTGTAGTAGCTTCAGTGTTAATTGTGAAGATTTATTCTGTATCAGAGTAGATCAGAAATAAATTGTGCAGTAATTTGAATAGGGAAACTATAATATAGGGAATAATTAACAATAAGGGAATTAGTGCGATGAAAACTTCATTAGTAATAAGTAAGGAGAACTCAGTATAAGAATAGCAGATATAAAATGTACTGTCATAGCAGATTGAATATTAAGTAGTATGCTACATAATAATCATTGCTATTAGGCCCTAGATAAGAGTACCCAAAGAAGGACTTTTTTTTTTAAGACAGGGTCTCGCTTTGTGGTTCAGGCTGTCCTTGAGCTCAGCCTCAAACTCACATCACAGCAATCCTCCTGCCTCTGCCTCCCGAGTGCTGGGATTACAGGCGTGAGCCACCACACCCGGCACTGTGGTGTGTGGTACTGATTGCTGCTGGGTGTGAGTTTCTACACCCAGTGTGGTATGTGGTTACGGGGATTGAACCCGGGTCCTTGCGCTTGCAAGACGGGCACGGGAACCACTGAGCTAACTCCCCGGCCCTGTATGGATCTTTTGAAAATATATCTTCCATATCCCAACTTCATAAGTAGAGGAAATACAGTTATAACAGTTTTAATGTCCTTTTTAAACTGTAATATATGTGTTAGATTTGGGTTAGCTTCAAATGAATGATTATGTTTTTATGAATTGTTTTTTTCCTCAGTATGAGTTTTGTTTTTCTTCCTCTTGGTATGCCTATCACTTTGACTGAATGTCAGTCATTATAAATTCTACTTTGTTGAATGCTAGGTGGTTTTTGTTTTCTTCATAAATCTTATACTGCTCTGATACTTTAACATTACCACAAAACCATCTTGGCTTTAAGAACTTGCTAAAATGACACACCTTATATGAGTCTGGAGCAATATTCAACACAGGACAGATTCCTTAGCCAAGACCTTGATTAAGTCTGGTTCTTTGTGGATTATGATTTTATTTTATCCCACTTAGTGGGTCCAGGCATAATTATTAGGCCTGTGTGAAGACTATACATTATTTTCCCACTCCTTTCAGATGTTTTTTTTCCCTGGTCCTGGGTAGTAGTTTGCTCACATGCATTCACTGTCCACATTGCACAATATTCAAGACTTCTTCAAGACTTCTGTTTTTCACTGTGTGCAACAGTTTTCTTTTTTGTCTGTCCTGTGAACTCTAGTTGCTTTGGTATCCTTGATTCAGCTCTAATACTTTATGCTGGCTGTAGGAAAAACAGTAAGGGGCCAGATATATTTTTCACAAAAGTAAAAAGGATGATTTGGGAATGAATTAATAATTGACTGTCTTGGGGATCTCCAAGACTATTCCCAGGTTTGCTGATTTGCTAGGAGTTCCACCGGACTCAACATATATTCATAGTCATGGCCCAAATTTATTAATGTGAGAATATGAAGCATAATTGGCAGAAGGAAAAAGGACATGTGGCAAAGTCTGAAGAAAACCAGTTTCAATCTTTCTGAGGATGCATTCAACAAGTCACGATAAATGCTCTGCATTGCCAACCATGAAAGTTCATTAGAGGTTCAGTACCTAAGGGCTGGCTACTTAACTGTGCCCTGCCTGGCACATACCAAAATTCTAGACTTCTAGAAGAAAAGCAGGTGCCCAGCAAATTATCGGATTTTCAGTTATACATGTAATAGTGATCATGAAACTGTAATCAGGATAAACATTGTAACAGAAAATTGTATCTACCCATCTTTGGAACATTTTGACTTCTTATTGTATAGCACTTAGGGACCAATTACCAATAATTGAGCCAAAAATAACTTGTTATTAATTTACTTTGGGAGATGCAATAGCAAAATTTCTAATTCAAATATTTTGTTATGTTTTATCTTCTTTGCCTAGGGTAATAGTCTTTTTATTGTTATTGTATACTACTTTTTAAAAAACTGTACATTGACTCCCCACCAAAATATTGTTCTGAGAAAGAGTAGGGGTGTAAATGATAGCTTTTTTTCCTGACATTTGTTTGTGAAATAAAATTTGTTTAGGAGTGTCTCCTCTTTTCAACCTTTTGCTGGTCCAGTGGTATCAGATTTCAAGAAAATATATTTAAATTGCTGATAAGGTGATTTTCCTAGTTAAAGCATTCTTACAGTTCAATGATATTATTGACACACATTTTGAGTCTTTTTATATGAGATATGCTGAGTAGATTATATAACTTTTAGGTTAGAATTGAAGTTTAAGAAAATAGTATATTAAATATCCCTAAGGGAAGCACAAACTCAGGAAATTAATTAGGAATATGTTTGGAAGTGATTTAACAGATTGACTTTTGATACGTGGAGATATTTTAATAAACTTTGGTAAGTTAATCTCAACAAATTGTGATTTTTATACAGTATGTTTCATATGACTACACTTGTACAGTGACAACTAGGTGGCTCTCCTTTCAAAATAATTTAAAATGAGTACATTACTAATTTTAAACATTTTAACTTTAACTTCAAATATGAGTGTCTGTCACTTGATACAGCATTGCTTTTTTATTAGAGTGTAGACCCCTGTGTTTCAGAATGTCTTTTTTGCTTAAATCCTACCCAGAATGAGTAATCTGGTTTCTTTAAAATAGACAATGCTTAAAGAATTCTTGTAAAGTAGTGTGAGTAAAAAGAATTTTAGATACATTCTGTTCAAATTACTGGCTAATTACAGATAACTAGGATTTGAGTGTTCAGAAATACATATAGCAGTTATGACGCTGGTGTAAATCTAAGCTGATCTCATTCTAAATGGAGTAGAGACCAGTTTGTATGCTGCTGAAATTGCAGGTGTTAGCTACATGGTAACTAGGTGTAGTGGAGCCACACTGGTCTACAAGAAAGTCAACATTTTAAAAGAGGAAGGGTGATTCTTCACCAGATAGTTTAAGAAACACTGTTTTAGGTGGTTTGATAGTTTTTCTTCTGTGAGGTCTTTCATTTTTTTTGGCTGTACCAGGGATTAAACTTAGGCCCATGTGCTTCCAAGGCAGGTGCAAGGTACCACTTCAGCTATATCCCCAGCCCTCCTGTCTGTGGGTTTTTTTTTTTGGACTCACATCTAATTTAGCAAAAAATTTTTGGGTAACTTGCCTTTGATCTCCAGGGCCTCCCCCCCCCCCAAAGCATTAAATGTCCTTAGACAAAATGTAGCCGTATGTATTTACTTCCTTTAAAAATTAATTAAAATGTGAGTTATAATAACAGTGCGACTGGCAGAAACTGGCTTGGCATCAAATATAACTGACTTTAATGACTCTTCCAGTTGTTGAGAGGAAAATGCAGGTACACTGGAAAGGAGCTTCCTACCTGTGGGCATTGGTGTATATTACAGAGGAATGGTTTCCGAGAAGAGCGAGTGTTCTAGCAAGTTGACCAAGGGAACAGGACTATCCGACCTTCCGTTATACTTTAATTCAATATTAATTCATATTCATGTACTTGTTAGTGCCCTAGAATACATAAATATAGGAGGAATTTAGAAAAAGTTCATAAAGATTATAGTCTTTGCGGAAAGCTTTCCAAAGAGGTAGCTTCCTACCCTCTTTGGCCTTTGGGTGCCGATACGGGATTCTCAAGCAACTGGGTTGAACAAAGACGCTATGAATGATGGCATATCGTTGAATGTATTTTATCTTTGTCTTCCATTATTTTATTCTACTTTAGAATGGGCTTTAGAGATGAAGCAGCTGGGTATTTTCATAAAGCAGTGAAGCTAAACCCTGACTTCAGTGATGCAAAGGAGAATTTTTATCGTGTTGCTAACTGGTTGGTGGAGCGCTGGCACTTTATCATGCTTAATGACAGCAGGAGGAATATGATGTACAATGCAGCAATCCAAAAGGCAGTTTGCTTGGGGTCCAAAAGTGTTTTGGACATTGGAGCAGGAACTGGCATTCTGAGGTTTGTTATAATTGTATTTTAATTATATGTATACTAATGTAAATAACTGATTTGCTGGATATACTACATTTAATATTGGTGTTTTAGAATAGTAATTATTATAGTTATTGATGCAACTATTACTGTGTTTTTTTCATAATTTAAGAGCTGATGAATACTGCTAAGAAAAGTTTGAGATTATTAAAAATTTAAATAAAGTATTTTAAGAATATTTTTGTAGTAACATTTTGTAGAATCTAAGAAGCCTATTAGTATTACCCATGCCGATAGTATTATAGGGTGAATGTCATGATTAATTGAATGATTTGTTTCAAGCATATTAGTGCATTTTTTGCATGCATAATTATTAAAGTGCCCTAATTCCGTTGAAATTTTAAAAGTTATTATTTATGGATTACTATTATTATGTCTGATGAAACATTGTTTTCCTTCATAGCATGTTTGCTAAAAAAGCGGGAGCGCAGTCAGTGTATGCCTGTGAGTTATCCAAAACGATGTATGAAATCGCCTGTGATGCAGTGGCTGCAAACAAGATGGATGCAGGGATAAAACTCCTACATATGAAGTCACTTGACTTAGAAATTCCAAAACATATTCCTGAAAGGTATTAGATTGTAAAGTGATTTTACTGTTCATAATTTAGTTTTGCTTTTAATATATGTATAGCTTCCAGTCTAACAAAAATGCTAACACCTTTATTTTGTAAAGATACAGCTTAGTAAGAGACAGATTTTTCAGAGTAATGTCTATGCTCTATGAAAAATATTTAAAGATCTTGAGAAAAATATGTCAGAAGAATTTAGTAAATTTGATCTTTAGCATATTTTAATTTCAGTGTTCTGATTTGTATAGTTAATACATCTCATATGATGAATAACTAAAAATTATCCTTATAAATTAAACATGAGCAGATCACTCAGTGAATTTACCATATTTTGTGTTAATATTCATGTCTAAAATGAAAGCTTGAAAGTGTCAGTTGTCAGTGTATTTTGACGTTATGTCATTCAAATGCTTTGACTATTCCTAAGTTTTGATTTTTTGAGTGTGTTTTCATTGTGATCCATATCATAAGGGTGATGAAATTTTAGAACTAGAAGGAATTTAAAACTAATCTGTTCCAAGCCTGGCATGGTATTTTAATCATATATTCCTGTAATCCCAACATTCTGGGAGACTGAAGCAAGTGGATCTACAATGAGAGCCCAGCCTGGCCAACTTAGTGAGATCATGTCTCAAATATAAAGAGGGTAGGGAATGTAGCTCATTGTGAAGGCCCTGGATTCAATCCCCAGTGCAGCCAAAAACAAAAAACCCCAAAATCGGCTTAATGTTATCATTTTAGAAATTTTCTCTTTCATTCTTTCTATATGTAATAATCTTTACATAGTACTTAGACTTTTACTTGTCTCTTCTATTTTTATGAAAGAAGCAATTAGATTATTAAAGCAGTGTAATGTGTATTTTATAAAAAACAAAGGCAAAAGCCATTCTGAATTGTCTTAGTTTGTTCAGGTTACCTAACAGAATACCACAACTCTGGTCCATGGATTTAGCTCAGTGGTTCTGGCATCTGCCTGGCAAGTGCAAGGTCTTGAGCTTGATCCGTGGTCCCAGATAGCACAATGCTGGGCGTGGTGGCTCATGTCTGTAATCCCAACATTCAGGAGGAAGAGGCAAGAGGAATGCTGTGAGTTCTGGTTCCAGGCTAGCCTGGACTACATAGTTCAGGGCCAGCCTGAACTGCAAAGCAAGACCCTATCTCAAACAGAACAAAAAACAAAAGCAGAAAAACCACCACAAACTCAGTATCTTCTTTTTTTTTTCAGTACTGGGGATCAAAGTTGGAACTTGCTTGCAGGCAGGTGCCTGAACCATTGAGCTAAATCCCCAGATCCAAACTCATGGTCTTAAATGACAACAGACTCTTATTTTCACAGGAGGATTCTCTTTGTTGCATGCACATGGTCCTCTTCTTACATTTTTTTAAAAATTTTTAAAAATTTTTATTTATTTTTATTTTTGAGACAAGGTCTTGCTTTGTAGTTCAGGTTGGTCCTGAACTCACTTTATAGCCCAGGCTGGCCTTGAACTCACAGCTATCCTGCTTCTGTCTCCCGAGTGCTGGGATTATACGTGTGAGCCACCATGCCCGGCATTGTGGTGTGTGGTTATCAAGTGTTGTGCTTACAGGCGTGAGCCACCGTGCCTGGCATTGTGCTATGTGCTTACTGGGGATTGAACTCAGGACCTTATGCTTGCTAGGCAGGTGCTGGAACCACTGAGATAAATCTCCGGGCCCCTCTTCTTGCATTTTCATCAGGTGGATTTTCCTTTGTGTATCTCCATTGCCTTATTCTTTTGTAAGGACACCAGTCCTGTATAGTTTTAGAACCTCACCCTGTTGACCTCATTTAACCTCAGTACTCAAAGACTCTGTCTCTAAATAATAGCCATTTCAGAAGTTAAGATTTTAACATAAAATTATGGGATACAAAATAAGTCTATTCCAAGAATCTAAAGTTATTTTAATTCAATTTTTATTTTTTTCACAGATAAAGTTGTAGAAAGATCTACTAAATTAGGAGATATAAATTCGAATTCAGACTCTAATCAATTGATTTTGGCCTTTAGCAGATTGCTAGACATAAAGACGTTGGACAAGATGAGTGCAATATCTTCCACATTCTAAATATGAATGGTTATAAATACTACTGTATTTTCTATGTATTCAAATAATACTGGGTTTAAGCATCGTGAGGGATACAAAAGTCATTCCTGCTCCTCCAGGTACCTACAGTCTGGCTAGAAGATAAGGAATGGTTGTGAAACTCCTTTATTTTTCAGCTACAAAATTGAATGATACTGGCTTTAATAGCTAAAGTAATCTAGAGATGAGAGACAGTATTTTAGTGTGTTTTCAAGTAGAATTTTCTTGAAAGTAAGAAGGGACAGAAGACTAGGCTAGACTTTTGTAAAGATCCAGGGGAAACAATAAGTAGGGTCAGTTAACTGTAGGTGGAAAACGAGTCATGCGATATCATGGAGATAGAAGCTGGAGTTTCGAGAGGGATGGCTCTCACCTGCTTTAAATTTTACTTGTAAATTTAAAAAAATCAATAGCGAAGGATTTTGATAAGCAGGGGGCACTCAGTGATAGAGAATGTTATTGTAGAATAATTATTAGAGTCAGGCCGGTTACTTGGCCTTAAGGAGCCTGGGAATGGTAATGGGTATGAACACCTGTTGAAGATTTAGGCAGTGAAAGAATAGCCAAGTGAGTTTGTCGTCCCCCCTCCTACTCCTAGAACAAGGGGAAAGAACCAGTGGAACACAGAGGAGTCTGAGGAGCATTCAAATAAAGTCTTTAAGATTTAAGGGAAGATATTAAAGTGAAATGTGTTGCAAAATTTTACATGTAGACTGTTCTATAATATATTTCTCCTCTCAGCTTTAGCATCTTTAAATCAGTAGCATGATATTTTACTTACATATATCTTTAAAAAATCATTCTATAGAGTGTCCCTAGTTGTAACAGAAACTGTCGATGCAGGTTTATTTGGAGAAGGAATTGTGGAGAGTTTGATTCATGCATGGGAGCATTTGCTTTTGCAGCCAAAGGTAAGCAGCACAGAAACACTTAAATTTGATTAAGAATTCACTTTTTCTTGGAAGGCTCAGATAGGAGAATTGCAAGTTTGAGGACAGCCTAGGCAACTTGGTAAGATGCTATCTCAAAATTTTAAAAAGGATTCACAATATAGCTGAGCAGTAGAATGCTTGCCTAACATGCAAGAACCTGGGTTTCATCTTCTTTACTACATTAAAAAAAACCAACATTATTTTAACAATATTTATTGAACATCTCCTAGAGTGTCTGTAAAACAAGATGAAATACATTCCTCTCTGTCAAGGTACATATTCTGTAGTTGGAAAGAAGTCCAGGCCAAAAACATTTAATAACATAATACAGTGTATTTTCATGTGTCTGAATGAGGTATATAGGTAAAAAGTACTCTAGAAGAAGCCAGGGATGGTGGCACATACCCATAATCCCAGCACTTGGAGATGGAGGCCTGAGTTTGAGGCCAGCTGGGCCTACCTAGAGAGTTCAAGGCCAGTCGGAACTATATACTGAGGTCCTGTCTCAAACAACAACAAAACCTGTAGGACAAATTCATAGAAATTGAGGTTACTTTGTAGAAAGATTGATACAGAATTCTTGAGAATGGTTGTAAATGGTTGTATCCCTCATTGAATAGAATTTTTGCAAGTCCTCAAAAGGAAGTGTAGTGGTACAGGCTTAGTATAATTTTAAGGTACTTGTCGAACTCAGTCTGATTGGACAGGACCAGCCCTTATACTTACATTTAAACCCTCTGCCTGTAACAAATTCTAGATGTATATATAATATAGATAGGTAATATCTTAAGAATGAGAGAATATGTAATATAGATAATATGCATATTAGGAATGAAAGGATTTTAATATGTAGTAAAAGTTCTCCAGCGAAAATCATTTAGATTTAAAATATCTAAATGGTAAAAAAATGTACTTTTTTTGGGTAGGTAATGATTTATAGTTCCACAATCATACTCAAAGGTCTTGTGGTATAGTCCATTCTCTCTTCTTTGTAAAAATATAAACATATACATAGTAGAGAAAATACTAGTAAAAGTATCCTTAACTTACTTATTTCTTATTTTTAAACATTTTTCTAATTTTCATAGCTTGTCATCATACACATTTTTTTCGTATCTTTAATAATATTTTTGTTGTTATATTTTCAGATTGAAGGTGAAAATGGTAATTGTGAAAAGTATGGGAAAGTTATACCAGCAAGTGCTGTCGTATTTGGGATGGCAGTCCAGTGTGCAGAGATAAGACGACATCACAGGTAAGTGACTAATAAATATTTTAAAAAGTAATTTTACTGTTGTTTTAACGTAAAGCTCCGTGATTAAAGCCAACTTTTTAATGGAAAGTTAATTTTGATAAAACTTAGCATATAGTTATGTAATAAGTACATTTAGAAAGATACTACATTCAGATTGACATTAGATAAAGTTGAAGTAGCAATTTCCAGTGTGAAAATACATCTTAATTAGTTATCATAGCTGCATTACTTTTATAAATGTGGCTACATTATTTTTATGCATGTTACAGAGGTATGGTAATAATGTTTAAGTTGCTAAGGATGGCACACTGACCAAACATAACAAATTAAATAAATGAAAATGTGCTGGTTTAATATGTATAAATTGTATAATTGTATAAATTGTATAAATGTGTATTAGTATGTATAAATATGTGTATGTTTGTATAAGTTCAGTGTTCTTCAATATATGGATAAATATATTTGCCTTTTCTTTGCAGGTCTCTCCATGTAAATACATTTGGTTCATGATTTTCTTTTTGGTTTTTTGAGACAGGTTCTTGCTATGTAGTTCAAACTGTCCTTAATAAAATGGAATTTTACTCAGCCGTAAGGCATAATAAATTAGAGACATTTATAGCTAAATAGATGCACCCTGAGGTCATACTCATAAATGAAATATAGGACATAGATGTGTAAATACCATGTCGTTTCTCTGGTATAAGAAACTGAAGGTATAAATGAAGTTCAAAATACATGACAGGTATTGTGAAATAGAAAATACTCAGAGGGAAAGGGTAACTGCCTGGGGACAGGGGAAAGCAAAGAAGGGAAAGAAAAAATTTGATGGTAAAAAGGAAAAAACGGAAACAAAGCTTATGTATGTAGCAGCGAGGGGGAGTTGAAGGGAGTGCAAAGAAGTGGGGGAAAAAAATAAGAATCAAGATAGACCGTGTACAGGTGGAAATGTGAGGAAAGCAATGTATTAGGAGTACATTGTATTTAGCAATGTATTTAGGAATAATATATTCCTAAAGTCAGTTTATTTAAAAAAAAAAAAAAAAGCAACTCACTATGTAGCTCGGGCAGTCCTCAAACTTAAGGCAGTCCACCTGCCTCAGCCTCCCGAATACTGGAATTATAGACGTGCTAACACGCCTATCTTGGATCGTGATTTCTTAAAATCACTTTGCTAATGTTGTAAGTTTAGAATGTTAGGTTGTTTCTACTTTTTTGCAGAGCCAGTTTAATCATCTTTGTACTCAGGTCTTTTGTGGATTTGTCTTTATTATTTTCTTAGAGTTCCTTTAAAAGAGTCTATAGTAGGTTAGAGTTGCACGGTTTTTAGGCTATTTAAACACAGTGTTGTATCGCCCATCAGAGGAAGGTGGTGTCCCCTTGAGGTTTCTTGCTGTTACATGCCTTCACTGGTACCTCATATTTTACAGGGAAACCTCCAGGATTGTGTGCATAAGCAAAGCAGAAATCCAGGGGCTGATATCTCCCATTTTGAAAAAGGATCACTTCCTCCCCTACACCCCTCATCTGAACTCATGAGACTTTGGGGGGATGTTTTCCATCTGAACTGTAACAGTGGTTTTGCTGAAATGGTCAAGTGTTTTTTTAATGTACATTTTCTAGAGGCAAATGTTTGTATAGTAAGTGCTTAAATCATAAGTTAATGATTCAGTGAGTTTTCGTGAAGTTGATGTAACCGAGTGATAAGCAGTCAAATCAAGGATCAGAATGTTAGCACCACCACCACCACCATGGAAAACCCACCTCAGAAAGAAATTCCATCCTCTTAATAGTGTTCCACTCCCCCAAGACTGTCCACTGTCCTGTTGTTCAGCATTGTATGTTACTGTTGTTCCTTTTGAATTTTATGCAAATGAATCATGTAGTTTGATTTTAGTGAATGTGCATCCCTATGCTTTTTGTCCAATTTGTATATTTTGTTATGTATAATTTGTTCATTCTCACTGCTGAATAATGTCTCATTGTATGAATACACCATAATACATTTATGCATTTTACATTTGTCTGGTGGTCGGACATTTTAGGTTTTGTCAGTTAGCTGTTTGAAGCAGTATAGCTACAGACATTTTGCACACTTTTTAAATGATATGTGTAAGTTTCTGCTGACTTTATTTTCAGAGGTAGAAATGCTACACACTGTGAGGTTTCTCTACGTAGAGTGAATCTGGGGTGGACATGTGCCACCATGCCTATCTTGGATCGTGATTTCTTAAAATCACTTTGCTGTTGTTGTAAGTTTAGAATCTCGGCTTAGGTAGGTACCAAAAACCATCATCCAAAAGGGCCCTTACTGGTAGTATAAGACTCTTCTCACCAACGCCAGACTGACGGTTTTATTTTACCCCTCTTAAGGATTGCGTACCATGCATTGTGAGTTGTATCTCATTACCCAGGTGATTACTGAAGGCAAACAGCTTTTCATGTGCTCATTGTCTGTTTTGTAATGTGCCTCTCTTTAGCTCACTTTTGCTTGTTTTTTATTAGTTTGTAGGAATTAAAAATAATGTATTTTGGATATGAACCTTTTGTTGAATATATGTATTATAAATATTATCTTTCACTGTTTGGCATTTTTTCACTTCTCTAGTGGCCTTATGTGAGCAGAAATTCTTTTTTTTTTAGGTTTTTTGAGACAGGGTCTCGCTTTGTAGTTCAGGCTGGCCCTGAGCTCAGCCTCAAACTTACATCACAGCAATCCTGCCTCTGCCTCCCAAGTGCTGGGATTACAGGTGTGAGCCACCACGCCCGGCACTGTGGTATGTGGTACTGATTGCTGCTGGGTGTGTCTCCACGCCCATTATTGTATGTGGTTACCAAGGATTGAACCTGGGTCCTTTCACTTGCAAGACAGGCACCACTGAGCTAAATCCCTGGCCCCAGAAATTCTTAATTTTAATGGAAACCTATCATTTGTTTTCTTTTGTACTTTGTGTGTACGTATTAAATTAAAAACCTTTGGGGCCAGCGATTTAGCTCAGTGGTTCTAGTGTCTGCTTGGCAAGTGCAAGGTCCTAAGTTCAATCCCTGGTAACCACACACAGCACAATGCCAGGTGTGGTGACTCACGCCTATAATTCTAGTGTTCAGTAACCACATACCACCGTGCTGGCATGGTGGCTCATGCCTGTAATCCTAGCGCTTGAGCGGCAGAGGCAGGAGGATTGCTGTGAGTTCGAGGCTGGCCTAGGCTACATAGTAAGTTTGGGGCCAGTCTGAAGTACTAAGTGAGAACCTATCTCAAAAAAAACCCTTTGGGCCGGGGATTTAGCTCAGTGGTTCCGGCGCCTGTCTTGCAAGCGCAAGGGCCCGGCTTCGATTCCCCGGTAACCACATACAATGTTGGATGTGGAGACTCATGCCCAGCAGCAACCAGTACCACATACCACAGTGCTGGGCATGGTGCCTCATGCCTGTAATCCCAGCGTTCGGGAGGCAGAGGCAGGAGGATTGCTGTGATATGATTTTGAGGCTGAGTTTGGGGCCAGCCTGAACCACAAAGTGAGACCCTGTCTCAAAAAAAAAAAAAAACCTTTACCGGTGAGATCTTCTTTCATTTTCATGTTTATATTCCTCTGTACTCAATATTAGATGATGTTCCTTGGTTATTTAAAAACTCATCTTTCTCTCTTTCTCTCTCACCAGAGTGGGTATTAAGGATATTGCTGGTATCCATTTGCCAAAAAATGTGAAATTTCAGATAGATAGTGAAGAAATAGTTGAACCTTATACCACTGAAAAGATGAGTCGAGTTCCTGGAGGATATTTGATGCTGACAGAATGCTTTGAAATTATGAAAGTAGATTTCAACAATCTTCAGGTAAAAACCAAAAAATTTGATTACTACTTTCAAGCTTTACTTTTCACGAGTTGCTTAGAATAATTGATAGGATGCTCTTAGGAATTTGCATGAGATTCTGTTTATGAGCATGTAAAAAGATTTGCTGGGAATGGACAGCATGCCAGGTGCTTTTCCATGTGTTTCAAGGTGAAGAAACTGTGCCTCATTAAATAGTTCTGGCCAAGTTTTTTTAGCATATTAATACAGAGACAAGCTTTCTAAATGGTCTGTCATTTTTTTTCCCTGTCATGATTCCTTTACAAATTGATTGTAATTGTAGGTATGAACAGTAACCCATATTTCAGGGTTGTATTTGTTTTAGGTGATCGGCTATCCCAGCTTGCCCGGGCTTGAGGGTTCTTTGAGAAAGGACATTCAGTTTTAAAACTAGGAGAAGCATGAGAAAAGCAGGACAAGTTGATCATTCTAATTTGTAATGTGTACATTGATAGATAGTAGAAATAGAATGCTGTGTTAAGAAAGTGCTGCAAGAAATTGGGAAAGTTATATAGATTCCTTTTCTGGAGGATTTTAAGTTTAAGTGTTAACAGTGTGCACATTTCAGATGTACCTGCCCAGGGGCGGGAAACTTTGAAGGTCATTGTAGTTTAAAATTTTCACAATTAAATGGACATTTTCCTCTGCTAGTTATTACTAGGGTATTCTTGAGATCTGCAACTAATTTAACAAAGTGACGTTGCTTACTAATGCTGAGCAGTCTTCCCGAGCTTTAAGACTTTTCCTTGTCTGACCTAACATTCCAATAGAAATGTAGCTACTAGTTACCCCAAAGCTGTCCTTTTATTATTTCAAGCATTTGTATGTTAATTGTTCATTACCCCATCTTGTTAAGGTTTTAATTTAAAAATAATATCTGCCTATTTAATATGTTGATGTGATATGGAAGACTAGAAGTGAAAAGAACTTGGTTTTTTCTTCCCTTTTTAGTTTTGGTCCTTTTTTCTGTAGGTCACTAGTTTGAAGTATATTTTTCCAGAAAATTGCTTTTCTGTTCTGCAAACTAACACATTTCTTTAAAAAATAAACTAATCCCATTATCTTGCCTCTTGCCATTGTCTTCAATATTTACTTTGGACTTCTTGCTGCATCAGTAATGTGTATTTGTCTCATTCTGTTAGCTAAGTGCGTGCTGTTCCAGTTCACCAGGTCACAGTTCCCCATCCAGGGTTGTGGGTAGTCCTAGGTGCACCAGCATATTGATTCCCTATGGTGCTGTAGTGAAATGAGAACTGCAGAGATGGATGGTGGTTTGCCATTGAGGTGTGTGTGTATACAATTTATAAAATCTTCTTATTCTTTTTATATTTTTTCTCAGGAATTAAAAAGTCTTGCAACCAGAAAACCTGATAAGCTTTGTGTTCCCGTGATTAAAGAAGGCATACTAGATGCTATTGTAGTTTGGTTTGTACTCCATCTTGATGATGAACATAGTTTGTCCACAAGTCCTAGTGAGGAAACATGTTGGGAACAGGCTGTTTACCCTGTACAAGAACTTACAGGTACATCTTGTCTGATTTTTTTTTTTTTTCATATTTTTAAAGACTTGTTGCTTTAATCTGCTAAGCATTTGAGTCAGTAGATAAAAAGAAAAAAATTACTTTGGATGTGAGGTTTTTAGTCAAGATAGATTGATTCAGTCTTTCAAAATTTTATTTTTCTTTTTCAAAAGCAATCTTTAGTTAATATATATAATAAGATATTTAAACACAACTTTGTTTCATACCCTTCAGAAATACCTATCTTTAAAATCATTTGATGCTTTTACATAGTTTTTCTTATTGTCAATAGAAACAAATATTGGTCTGTTTTTAAATGGAAAGCAGTGGGAAAGTGATGTTCTTAACCCTTTGAGAATCTGATGACATCTGTGTAGTCACTGGTGACAAAAACTAGCACACTAAAATAGGCTCAAAGTTTTGCAACTTCAAGGAAGTTGTACATTAAAGATATTTTTTAATGGAATTTTTTTTTTTTTTTTTTTTTGGTACCTGGGCTCGAACTTTGGCCCTAGTGCTTCCAAGGTAGGTGCAGTACTACGTGGGCTAAATCCTCAGCCATTGTATGGAAAATTTTAAAATAGCTATTTGGTGAGGTTTAGTAAATTCATAGCATTTAATTGTCTAGAAAAGCTCTACACTTTTAAAACTGGAAAGTGATACATTTTCTGTTTAGTCTCTGGCGAGGTCAGTAAGTCATGAAATCTGTAGACTGTTGTGGCTATTGTGACATTTTTGGAATAAATTTGGATTCAGATCTTGGCTCTGCTGCTTACTGACTCCTTGCTGACCTGCCTTGCTGGTCATTTCCTGGAACTTTTTTATATTGTATATAAAAATGGATGTGTTGTAGGAATCATTAGAGATCATAGGTATAAAATGCTGCCCATATGATCACTACTCAGTAAGTTACACTTTTTAATCTGTACTTTTACTAATTCTTATAGGAACTTAAATGTCTTTTTTTTTTAATGTGGAAAGAATATTTAAAAACTTGTATTTTTAAATGGTTCTAGAACTAATAGGAAGAAACTGCAGTTATATATTTACATTAAAGTTCTACCACATGTGAAAGCTCATTCAAAGGAGCATGATAAGAGTTTTTGTTGTTGTTTTTGAGACAAGGTCTCACTACATAATTCAGACTGGCTTTCAATTCACTATGTAGCAGAGACTGGTTTTGAACTCGCAGCAATCTTCCTGACTCAGCCTCCCTAGTACTGGGATTACGGGCATGTATCATGACGGCCAGCAGGATATAATCTTCACTTTAGGTCTTAGTCCTTCCTTACACTTTGAAATCACTAAATGTGAGAGTAACCTAATGGTTAAGAAATATTACTGAGGGGCTGGGGAGTTAGCTCAGTGATTCCAGTGCCTGTCTTGCAAATGCAAGGGCCCGGGTTTGATTCCCTGGTAACCACATACAATACTGGGTGTGGAGACTCATGCCTCACGCCCAGCAGCAACCAACACCACATACCACAGTGCCGGGCGTGGTGGCTCACGCCTGTAATCCCAGCACTCAGGAGGCAGAGGCAGGAGGATTGCTGTGATGTGAGTTTGAGGCTGAGCTCAGGGCCAGCCTGGACCACAAAGCGAGACCCTGTCTCAAAAAAAGAAAAGAAAAGAAATATTACTTACATTCTGTTGAATCCTGTCTTGCTCTTTTCATAATTTCTGCTACAGAATAGTTGTGTGTTACCAAACTCTGAAATTTATCTTTGTTTTTGTTAAATACCAAGGATGGTGATAGAGTCCCCTGCAGGTCCTCTCCCGGCCCCTTGGGGTTCCCTTCTTGATTTGGTGACATGATGGTGATACCTACTTGATTGACGCAAAAAACAAAACAAATAAATGAAAAAAGGAAACACTGTTAGTGTTACGATTCAGCAGTATAGTTCTTAAATATTTCCATTATGCTAAAAGTTAAGGGAATCATCACATTTTAATTTTTCCTTAAGCTGGTGGTGGGGTTATCTGTGTGTGTGTGTGTAAGGATATGGGTTTTGTGTGATCCTCAGGCATATTACATTCTATATTAATCAATTACTCTTTTCTTTTTTACTAATGAAGACTATAGTGTAAAGCCTGGGAACCGTGTAACAATGGAAGTATCTTGTGAAGATTGTTACTTAAGAATCCAGAGTATCAGTATTTTGGATTTGGAACATAAAATGGAAGTTTCACAAAATTATACCAAGAATAAAGACTTACTATCTTTAGGAAATGAGGCTGAGCTCTGTAGTGCTCTAGCTAACCTTCAGACCAGTAAACCAGATGGTATACTGCAGACGTGTATATTGGAATCCAAAGAAATTGCTTTACTTAATAACATCCCATATCATGAAGGCTTTAAAATGGCAATGAGGAAAGTGTTGTCTTCATTGACCCCAGAGAAACCATGTCAAGTCATGGATACTCACTGTCAGGATAATGCAATGAGCCCTGAAACTGGACTGAATAGTACTGTACAAAGTACCCCCGAGCCTTTCTATGTGTTGGATGTGTCTGAAGGCTTTTCTATTTTGCCTATAATTGCTGGCACACTTGGGCAAGTGAAGCCTTACAGTTCTGTGGAGAAAGACCAGCATTGGATTGCTCTAGATCTCATCTCTGAAGCCAATCACTTTTCTAAAGAAACACTTGAGTTTTGGCTGAGGCATGTGGAGGATGAATCTGGTATTTTCCAAAGGCCGAAATTAGACAAATCATGGAGCATAATTATATTGGATGTTATTGAACCATCTGGGCTCATTCGGCAGGAAATAATGGAAAAAGCTGCAATATCCAGGTAATCAACAAAATATAAATTCGGATTTTTTTAGTTCAAATGTGAAATTCTTTTAGCCCTGTAGTGACATAACCATAAAAACCAGTCGTAATCCTTGTGTGTTCTTCAAGCATTGCTTTTTTGGAGTTGTTACTTTATGCTTTTCTATTGTGAGCATATTATTACCAGTTTTTTCCTTAAAGAAATCTGCACTGTAGGTGTGAAGAAGTGCTAGAGACTCCTGTAGTAAGTCCCTATTCCCTACCTGCTCAATATGTGATGCAAGATTAAAGAGAAACTTAAGAAAGAGTTAAATAAAAAGTGTGAACTGGGATGGCTAATGTGCCTTTGGCAAGAGGCACTGGTTTGTCTTGTTCACTGATTTTTATTCATCAATTGGACTAAAGGTGTAATACTTCTGTATATGTACAGTACGTAAGATCACCATGGAAATGAATGCTGGCAAGGCTTTAGAGAGAAGCAAGATAGACAAAATATATGGTGTCATTAGAGCATTATCCTTCAAGTTATGAAGACACTGATTGTGGGGATGGAACTTAGGTGCCCTTGACTCCTCCCTCAGTTCAGATGTGAGCTTGTATTAGCCCCATAGTTTCACAAGGCATTACTCTGGCCTCTCCATTGTCGTTAGTGGGAAAGTCATGTTGGCCTGCATATTAACACAGTGCTCATTAGATACTTCAGTGAGCCATGTAGCTTTAGACTCACTTTTTGAAGTCAACCATTTGAGGGATTTAAATCTTTACTTCTTGCATATAGCATGTTTGGGGCATTCTGTTCTGGGCTCTGGTGAAGAAGTTAGCTTTCTTTTTGGCTTGGACATCCTGTATAGAATAAAAGGAATTAGATAAAAACAGATGCAACAGCATTCCTGGTTTAAAAAAGGAAAAATAAAAATCAGACTTCATCTTTGTGGTGTAAAGAACATACAGTTCCATTTGATGGCATATTAGATCAGAATGCTTCTTAGGAAAGATTTTAGTCCTTTTGGTTTTTAAACTTTTCTCCTTAAAGGTATTTCTCCTTTAGTTCAGGTTGCTTGATATGAACTTGACCTTAATGTTAATGTTGAAATTAAATTTGGCTATCTTTCAAATCAAAGTCCGTTAGCTGTGCTGATCAGGTCTACAAAGGCAGTTTAGGTAAAATGAATGTGAAACCATTTTAAATTTTACAGTGTAGGAATAGTGGTGGGAAGGCAGATTAAAGATTGTAAAACTGTAAGGCAAATTATCTGCTGAAGAAAATATTTGGCAAAACCTAGGAAAATCAGTTTTTGCTTACATAGTTATTTATATTAGGTTTTATATGTATTTTCTTTTGTTACCAAATTTTTCTCTTTATATGGGATATTCAGGTTTTTTGTAAACATTCTTGTATGTATGAATTATGAGAATAAAGAAATATAGCTATATTTTTTAGATAGGTATATCTTACAAATATGTATATGTAGATAAATATATGGTGTGATTGAGGCATATGATAAATTTTTAAATTAAGACATTTTAAAATTAATTTAATTTTTAAATTAAAAAAATTATCACAGTAAAACACATATTGCCATTAATCCTCCATAGAATACTCCCTTTCAGTTTAAATGCACTCTTCAGTTCATTCTTGCCACTTTCTGAAGAAGTTCTGGAAGTCCTTTTCTGTGTCTTTAAAAAGTCCAGTCATAAGTATGGTGAATGATGCTACTGAGTATAGAAAGTCAGGCTGATGAGAACATCACTGTGTGGCTTCCTCCACCACATTCACCAGACTGGCATTGTGCAACTTCAGCTCTTCCCAAAGTCAGAGAGAATGACCAGGCTGGAGGTAAACATTGTGAAGCAATTCAGGGCTTTGGGGCAGTCACGAAAGATTCACAAAAAAGGACTTTGGGAACTGCTTCAGAAAGTAGCAAGAATGAGGAGTTAACTGTGTTTGAAATGGGGGAAGTACTTTGAGCAAATTCATGGCATTGTACTTACTGTAATAAATTTTTAGTCATTCACCACCCTTTTCAGTCATAATAAATGAATGAGACATTAGTTTGACGAAGAGTTTTCTCTGATAGGTACTTCTAGGGAACCAGTCTTATCACAGAACTCAACCTTTCTTCTCAGTTTATATGTATCTTTGGGCTCTTTTGTCAGCTCCTCTACTATATAAATGAGTATATTTATTTATGTATACATATATAACATTCTGAACAGGTATATTTAATAAAGGAGTTGAAATAGTTCATATCTAGTCTCAGATGTTATTGAATTTTTCAAGTAGTAGAATTTTCTAAGTTACTTAATATCTTTATAAAATGATGATACTAAATTAAATGCTTTTGCAGACATTTCAGATCTGTGAATTTCTTTTTTTTCTTTGGCACTGAGGATTGAACTTGGAACCTTGTGTTTGCAAGGAAGGCATTGGAACTACTGAGCTAAATTCTGGCCCTGTGAATTCCCTACACAAATTAAGTGTAATTTATTTGTATAATCACCTTGGAAAGGCATGATTTTCTATTTTCTTTCTCTTTCCATATATATTATATATATAAGTATATAAGTATATGACTGTGTCAAAGAATGTATACATCAGGAAAAGGAAAATCTGTATAAATATTTTAATACTAAATTTATGGAGACATCATGAGATTAGTATAAGTCACTTTTGGCCCCTGAATTACAAGAAGTGCTCAAAGTGGCAGTCATTGGCTTCCAGGCAGTAATGACAGAGAACTGCTGAAGTACGTGTACACTTCCCTCGCAGACTCTGTGTGTTCCAGTGTTGGTGAGGATAAAAGCCAAGGCCTTTGCACTGAGCTACATCCCTAGCCTTTCTTTATGTTTTAATTTGAGACAAAGTCTTTGTAAGTTACTAAGACTGGGCTTGTGATCCTTCTGCCTTAGCCTCCAGAGTTCTGGGATTACAGACATGTGTCATCATGCCTAGCTGGTTTAATTTTGATTTTTATTTATTTATTTTTCTTTTTTGGTACAGGGAATCAAACTTGGGACTTTGCACTTGCAAGGCAGATGTGGTGCCACTGAGCTAAATTCCGAGCTCTTCAGCTGATTTAATTTTAAGCTTAAAGACTGCAAGAGTTTTCATACTTTTATGTACATTTACTAGTTTATTTGTTTTATCACTCATTTCCCCCTATATATGATTATTTTTTTGAGAGTAACTCATAGGCATCATACCCTTTTATTGCTAACTATTTTGATATATTTAAGGTAAAAAGTTTGCCTACAGAACTATAGTAAGTGATTAGATCAGGAAATTAAACTTGATTTGATACTGTGTAATTCACAATGTATATTTAGATTTTTCTCAGTTGATCCAGTGCTATGCTTTACAAATCTTTTTCCCCCCTAGTCAAGACTCAAAGATAGAATCGTGCTGCATTCAGGCATCTGATTCCCTTAGTTAATTAATCTGGAGCAGTTCTTCATCCCTTGCCTTCTCCCCTCTCACCGGTCTTGTCTCTCATGCCTCTTCTTTTCACACTGAGGCTAGAACTCAGGGACACAACAAAGGCCCCTTCCTTTAATGTACCATAAATGTTAAAGGGTTCGATAATCCATATTTGGTTTTATCATTGTCATTTACACATAAACCTTTAGACATTTGTTTTCTATGTGTATGAATTCCATTTACCATTTTCTGATTGACCCAAATATGTGTTTAAAAGTGTATAAAAACTTGTGCTTGGGATGTGGCTCACTGGTTCTGGTACCTGCCTGGCAAGTGCAAAGTCACAAGTTCGATCCTTGATACTTACAAAGTATAAAAACTTAGAATTTAACTAGAATTTTAGATTACTGCTTTTTTTTGGACATATATTAATCATGTTTAATTTTATTTTACAGTTTTGCTTTCAGTATTGCTAGATTACATCAAAATTGTACAAATTGTCTTATTTTCAATGTCAGGATATTAGCCAAAATTCTTTAGTTCTCACAGTATTGCGTTCTCAGTGGCTCTTTAGCATCCTAAAGTTTAGTATGGATATCTGAAATTAAGAGACCTTAATAACAAATAGTTTTATTTATTTCTTCTGGTAGCAGTTTCATTGCACTGATTTTTTTTGTACTCATGACGACTGGTGCATAAACAAGAGAGCACAATTATCATAGGTGTAGGGCTTCTATCCTGTGACTAGTACTCATCATTCTAAGGAATAAGTTGTAAATGATGCATTTCCACATTGATGACAAACAATTTCTGATATGTGATTTCTCCTTTTGTTTAACCGTTCTTGTAATGTATGTGGGCAGTCCAGTGTTAAGTGTGCTATTATGGATGAAATAAATGTTTTCTCTTCACTTTGAATTAACTTAGGTTGAAGGAAGTGGTAATGATGACTAAAGGTTCTACTAGTCTGAATAGACTTACTGATTTTTCTGTGGTGTGTGTTTAGGAGAAGAAGCTATGGTTGATGAATCCTGTGTGTTTATTAACTTTATAGCATTAATTCTGTCATGCTAAAGTTAAAACATTTACTAAAGGCTTTTCCACACAGAAAAAATTCTTTGTGTTTTTAATTATTTTCAGGAAATTTATTGTTTTCAGTGTAAAGGTCTTATTTTTTGTTTTTTTCCTGAATATTATTTTTGTTACTGTTGTGATTAAAATTGTTTTCCTTTTCAAACTTTTTGATAACTTACACAATATGTGATTTTTGTAGGTTTAATTGGCTGTACAATTTGACTGAATTTGCTCAGTTTCTTGGTGGAATCTTCAGTGTTACATGATCTACATGTGAGCTTGTGTCTCAGAAATAATTATACGACTTCTTCTCCAGTTGGGATTCCTTTTATTTTTCCTTGTATGCCTGTCACGGCTAGGACTTCAATACTTCTTTGTTGGATAGACATTACTAAAGTGAACATTCTTGTTTTTGAGACAGGGTCTCACTTTGTAGTTCAGGCTGGTCCTGAGCTCAGCTTCAAACTCACATCACAGCAATCCTCTTGCCTCTGCCTCCTGAGTGCTGGGATTACAGGTATGAGCCACCACGCCCAGCACTGTAGTATGTGGTACTGACTGCTGCTGGACGTGAGTCTTCATACCCAGTATGGTATGTGGTTAACCGGGATTGAACCCAGGCCCTTGTGCTTGCAAGACAGGGGACGGAACCACTGAGCTAAATCCCCGGCCCTCAAAGTGAACATTCTTGTTTTGTACTTTATCTTAGTGGAAAACTTTTCATTTAGTCATGTTTAAAGGTTTTTTTAAAAAGCTTTTTGGTTATAAAAACAGTTCGTTAGTCTGTTCTGTCTAAATGATTTGTTGTTTTGGTGACATCTTACACAAAGGTACTAAGAGCTCCAATTCCCAGTGTTTCTCAGTGGGAAGTGTGACAGCCAGTCTGGGTTGAACTGTCCTGTGCATTGCACGATGTATGGTATTGCTGGGAACTAAACTACTATTTGAGCCAGGATACTCCCTCACTGTCCTCCTCAGGCATCTCCAGAGTAACAGTGAAGAACCAGATTTCCTTTCCTCACCCTGAGATAGCACATTCTCCTTTACTGGTACTTGGGAATATGTAGACTTTAATCATGGAGCCAGAAGTATGTGTATTCTCTCCTGGGCCTTTCACTATTGTCTTCAGCTTGTCACAGTAAGGAGCTCTTGTGAAGGATCAAAGAGGATGAAGTTAGTAGTAGTAAAAAAGTATTATATTTGAGAAAGGAATAAAAGGCGTCTATGTGGCTGGACCACAAAAATTTGGCAAGGAAAAGTGAGTCATGTAACGAGCTTAAATGCCTATAGTTATTTTAGTTTGCAGTTATTCTTAAATGTTTATTCTTAAGTTTTTTTCACTCATACTTGAAAGCTTCAGAAATCTAAAAAAAAAATTTGTGTGGAAGAAATTTTTGTCATTTATGGTTAGACTTAAACTAAGACATATTTTGTTGATTAAGGCACATTTGGTTCTGAAATATTTAGTTTCTGCAGATTGAAGAATCTGGCAGTGGCATGGGTATTAGTGACAGAAAGTTGATGTTGTCAAAGATAAACAATTTCAAGGCAGTAACAATGTAACTAAAACATTTTTGGGTTTTTTGCTTGCTTATTTTGTATTGTGTTTTTTGAGACAAGATCTTACCATGTATATATATGTGGTGTGTGTGTATATATATATGTGTGTGTGTGTGTGTGTGTGTGTGTGTGTGTGTGTGTGTGTGTGTGTGTTTGTATATGTGTATATGTATAGTACGTGTATATAGTTTACTTCTGGCAATGAACTCACTGTGTATCCCAGGCTGCCCTTGAACTCCCAGCAGTCCTCCTGCCTCAGCCTCCCAAGTACTAGAATTACAGGTGTATACCACCACGCCTAGCTAGAAACATTCTTGTTTGTAACATAACATTGAGGTTAAGGATGATTTTTAGAAGGTTTCAGATTAAAAAGTATAATTATCACCCTTTAAAATAATTTTTATACATTGCTGTGTAAATATTCAGTGGATAAATATTTAAAATTTTATTTTTATTGGTTCATGTATCCCATATGTAATGATTACATTCTTCATGGGGAATTGGTACATGCATATAGCACATCTTAATTCTTGTTTTCAGTAGATGAAATTTTGACATTTTGTTTAGCATAAATTTTCTTCTCATTGTCTATGATACTAAGATATAATAAGGAATACATATTAGTGTTCTCCAGTTCCTGAAGATTCTAAAACCATTGGAATTCCCAGGATGATAGTGAGATGATTGTCTTTTATTATCTAACTGAATCAGAGTTTATGTTATAGAGGTGATTGTAGATGCCCCCTTCTCCAGCCTCAAGATGGGTGCTGGTTGCCAAAGGACCCATAGAATTTTGAACTTTTGCCCCTGGGGAGAGAAAGGAGATTAAAGATTATGATTTAATTAGTTATGTCTCTGTAGTGGTGTCTCCATCGCAGCTGTGAAAGAGATTCATAGACTTTCCAGGTTGGTGAACACATTAGCACATCAAGGTGCTGTGGAAAGATAGTGTGCATGGAGAAAGTACAGGGAACCATACCTCATCTCTTGTAATTTCATGTTCAGGATAAAAACACTTTAGCCTTCTTTTCATACACTACTCATTATAATGCTTTTTTTTTTTTTTTTTTTTTAATAAAGACAGAGTCTTGCTGTGTAGTTCAGCCTGGCTTTAGCTTGCAATGATCCTTCTGCCTTAGTCTTTGAGTACTAGGATTATAGCTCTGGAATTCATTATAATACTTTGACACCAGATATGCAGTATAACAAGCAATTAGTTTTAGTTCTTATACTGTCTTCCTGCAGGTAGTGTCAGATCCCATGTATTGTGACTGATGGCCAGTTACAAGTTGTAGTTTGTCACCTACATTTCTGATTGACTTGCTATCTGTAAAGTGGATAGTTCTTCAATTTATAAACCCTTTTTATTTAAACTTGCTAGAACAACTCAGAGAATTCAGGAAAATACTTAGATTACCTTATTATAAAGTTTATGAGAAAAGATACAAATCAAGGGTCTGGTGATACATGAGGATAAGTGAAGGCAAGACATGGCGCAAGGGCTGAGTGTCCATGCCCTATTCAGGTACACGGTCCTCAAGGAACCACTATGTGTTGAGCCACACTGAAGTTCTTTGAGCTCTGCCTCGGGTTTTTATGAGGCTTAGTTGTAGGCATAATGTATTACCTTAGTTGCTTTGGTGATAATTCTCAACCCTTCTTGCCTCTATCTAAAGTTGAGTCTTTCCAGCAGCCAGCCACCATCCTGAGGCTATCTAAAAGCCAGTATCTCCAAGTCATCTCAGCAAATAAATGGTAGTTTTATTAATCTGGGAGACAGAGTTTTAGGACTTCTGTGCCAGGGAACAGGATGAAGAGTGATCTGCAAACCTAGTAAATATTTAAAGTAAAAATAATTTATTTAGTAAAGGACACATTACAGTGGATTACCCTGAAAATCATGTATCCTATCATTCTTGCCACTTTCTGGAACAGTTCTGGGAGTCCCCTTTTGTGTGTGTGGCTGTGCTGTTTGTGTCTGGGTTGCTGCAGTGTTTTGAACTGACTCAAGGTGTTTTTATCTTTCACGATCATTTTGATTTTGGAGGAAGAGCCAGAGTTGCATGGTGCCAGTACCAGTGAAGAACATGGAGGAATGCATTCGAGTGTTTTTTGAGTTACGGACTCATTTTGTAGTTCAGGCTGGCTCTGAACTCACTAGATAGTCCAGGCCACTCTGAAACTCCTGGCAGTCCTCCTGCCTCTGCCTCCCAGGTGCAGGGATTACAGGCATGAGCCACCATGCCTGTCATTGTGGTATGTGGTACTGGGGATCAAACTTGGGACCTTGTGCTTCCCAGGCAGATGCTGGAAACACTGAGCTAAATCCCCAACCCCATCAAATGTTTTGACTAGCCTTCCTTTCTGTTGGATGGAGCTTGGCTGCACTATTCACCATACTGTTTATCACATCTCCTAAAGGTATGAAATAAGACTTCAAAACTTCTTTAGAAAGTGGAAAGATTGATAGAGTGTGTTTGAAGTGAAGGAGAATATTTTGAGTGGGAGCTAGGGCAATGGTTTTTACTGTAATTTTAAAAAGATTTAAGCAGACTACCTATTTTGATGATGCCTTATATGTATCTGTGTTCTTAGAGATCACAGTATCACATTTGTTCTATGTGTGTCTTTTATTTGCTACTCCTGAATTGTGTCTTTTGTGGTAAACCAGTCAGTCTTAAATGTTTATCTCAGTTGTGAGCTGTGTTGATCCATTGTATGTCACTGACAAAACATCTGACCAGGGCAAACTTACAGGAGGAAAGATTTGTCTTGGCTCATGGTTTTAGAGGTTTCAGTCCATGGTTGGCTCACTGCACTGCTTTTAAGCCAGGGGGAAGGAAGAAGAAACATGGTAGAAGGGCGTGGTAGAGGAAAGCTGCTCACCTGTGACAGCCAGAAAGCATAAAAAGTGACAGAGCAGAGAAGCAAGCACTAGAGACTAGATACAATTCCTAAGCACAAGTCCCCATGACTACACTTTGTTCATCTAGGCCTTAGCTCATGAGTTTGTTTCCTCTCAATAATACCATCAAGTGATGAGTCTGTCAGTGAAATCCACTCTTGAAGTTAGAGCCCTCACAATCAACCCCCTACCTCTGAGTATTACTGCATTAGGAACCAAACCTTCAGCTTATGAGCCTTTTGAGGGACATTTAAGAGTGAAACTAAATGTGAGCCATTCTAGCAAGTCATTGGACCTAATGAGGGAGTTGTGGGAACACTTCATTTACAGGATGTTGGCCAGAAGCTCTAGAAACCTAGGATTTAGGATTTAGGATGAGCATCTGATGGAAGGCCATTTTGTAGGACGGAGCCCTTAATGTGAGGAGTCTGATGCTAATTCTGGGTAGTGTTAAAACTGATTTCAGTTCTGAGACACCCAGCTGGTGCTGGAGTATTCACTGGTGTCCATCACTGGAGAAAAACCACACACACTTATAAGAAGGGCTGTAAGTTTGATCCTTAGATTGCCTGAATAAGTGTTGTTCTGTCATTCTCATAGGCTTCATGGTTAGAAGGCTGGTTGTTATGAACCTGTGAACCTTTTCAGGTTACCAGTTTCATAGACTAGTACTCTCTTGCAGCTGTCTGGTTAGGGGATGGATGTGGGTCAAGAACATAAGTTCTGTAGCTAATCTTTCCTTTATGAGACCTTTGTGATCTTAAGGAAAATTAATCTAGTGTTTTTTTAAATGGGTCATGGTTGGCAGATAACTTTCTTTGTTCAGGCAGTTTTATAATATGAATTTTCAGAATTGAATTTGATCCACTTGAGAAAGATTTCTTCATTGAATTTGGATGATCAAATTTTATTTGGTCTTATAAAGGCACAGATTGAAATTTTATTAAATATATATGGTTTGGTAGGAGATTGTAATTTAATTAATTGTGGAAATTTTGCTATTTACTATACTTAGAATGCTAAAAAGGTGATAGTAAAGGAGTAGCAAAAATGAGAAGAACATTGCGGATCAGGGTAGAGACTGTTAGGCTAATTTGTGTGTAGTCCTTATTACCACTCAGGCAGTCACTATTTGTATTTACTGAGTTCAGGGGGGATGACTTAGTTACTTTGATCTGTCTGATACCATTAGGGATCACTTACAGTCACATGCAAATTTCCTTTCTGATTCTGTGCTCATTAAATCCACTCTTATAATTTGACTTATTAGCCTGTGAGCTGTTGTAAGAGCAGCCCAGTTCCTTATTAATTTTTTCCTAATACTTTTTGAAAAATTTCAAAATTCTAAATGTAAGAAAAATTGCAAGAATAGTAACAGTGGCTTTCATAGTACTAGATTGCTTAACCATTTAATAGCTTTTGACATCATAAACTTCACTGTGTCTCAAATTATCATGCTCAGGAAATTTAACATAGATATCCTATTTCTTCTTCTCCCCTCGCCTCCTTTTCCCTCTCCTACCCCATCCTTCTTCATCTCCCTTCCCTTTCTGATTCCCTTTCCTCCTCTTTTTCCTTTTCCTTTCTCTGGGGTAGGATTAAAACTATGGTTTCATACCTATTAGGCAGGTGTTCCTCCCTGAGCTACATCCCCATTCCTAAACATTATTATTTAATAGTCTTTATTAAAAATCTTTCCTGCCATTCTAGTAATATTTTTATGCCCCCTCCGTTAATTCTAATCAAAAGTCTTGTATCCTTGCTATGTCTTGTCATTATAAATTTAGTTGTCATTTATTTTTATTTTTATTTTTTTGAGATAGTGTCTTACTTTGTAGCTCAGGCTGGCCCTGTGCTCACTATGTAGCCCAGGCTAGCCTCAGACTCACAGCAATCCTCCTGCCTCTGCCTCCTGAGTGCTGGGATCACAGGTGTGAGCCACCACTACTGGCACTGTGGTGTGTGGTACTGATTGCTAGTGGGCATGAGTCACCATGTCTAGCATTGTTGTATGTGGTTACTGGGGATCAAACTCAGGACCTTGCACTTGCAAAGCACTAGAAGTTGCAAGAACTTGCAAAGCACTTGCAAGGCACTAGAACTACTGAGCTAAATCCCTGGCCCCAGGAAAAGACCTTTTAACTTTCTATATAGGTAGTGTTGTTGATTAATGCACCATCTTTGTGAGATTTTCATGAAGATTAAGGTGAATCTAAGGAAAAAATATTTTGCTACATTTATGATTCTCTCTGTGAACGATTCTGAAAAAGTTCCAGATATTTTATCCCTAAACTTTTGATACTGTGTGTATTTCCTAAGAACAAGGTATTCATTTATATAATCACTGAACCATTTTCACAATCAGAAACATGATGCAATATAGTTACCTAATCTGCAAATTTTAAGATTCCAGTTTGTTAGTACCTTCCACAGCTTTTTTGTAACTGGTCCACAGTCAAATCTAAGATCATATATTACATTTAGTTTCCATATCTGTACTTTCTTTTATTCTGACAGTGCCTCAGTTTTTTATGATATGAACTGTTTTTGAAGAATTTGAGGCCTTTTATTTTGTAGAAGTTCATGTTTTCTTATGAGGTCCAGATTATCCATTTTAGAGAAGAATGAATACAACAACACTTTAATCACCATTTGGTGTCACATAGTCTTGCTTTTTCCTGTTATTGTTAAAGCACTTAGATCAGTTGCTCTTTTCCACACTTCACTGGAGTTTTCACAATTAATTACTATTTTTTCCTTTATCATTTATTGTCCGTTATGGGGGTGATATTTTTGAGACTTTGCAAATACCTATTTCCTAGTCAGTCGTCTACCTGCAGCAGGTTGAATATAAATAAAGTGCTTGGAATAAGAAATATTTAGGTATTTTTAAAATTTTAGAATATTTGTATGTGGTATCTTGGGGACAGTAACAAAGTCTATACATGAAATTTATTCATATTTCAAATATACCTGTACAGACAGTATGAAGATAACTGTATACAACATTTTCAGTGTGCCTACATTTTTTTTTTTTTTTTTTAGGTTTTTTGAGACAGGGTCTCGCTTTGTGGTTCAGCCTGGCCCTGAGCTCAGCCTCAAACTCACATCACAGCAATCCTCCTGCCTCTACCTCCCGAGTGCTGGGATTACAGGCGTGAGCCACCACACCCGGCACTGTGGTATGTGGTACTGGTTGCTGCTGGGCGTGAGTCTCCACGCCCAGTATGGTATGTGGTTACCGGAGATCGAACCCCGGTCCTTGCGCTTGCAAGACAGACGCCGGAACCACTGAGCTAACTCCCTGGCCCTCAGTGTGTCTACATTTTGAGTACAACTTTTTCATGAGCACAGGTATAGTATTTTCCAAATAGGGCTTTCTGTTGACACTCAAAAAGTTTTGGAGCGGGGCCGGGGAGTTA